>APFE030157857.1:0-10903 GCA_000404065.3 Pinus taeda
TGGGTTATCTATTCACCCTCTGACGAGTTAGTATCTATGCATGGGGTAAGCCTTGGTCAAACAACAAATAACATTGCAGAGTATAGTGCAGTGATTGAGTTATTATCTGAATCCATCTCATTTGGGATTCAGAGTTTGACTGTAAGGTTAGATTCTGAACTCGTTGTATTACAACTTAACAAGGTTTATGCCATTAGAAATCCAGTATTATTAAGATTATTTTTGAGAGTTTGTCTCTTGGAACATTAATTTGACTACATTGAATATCAACATATTCCAAGATATTTAAACACATTAGCAGATGTAGTTGCTTCTCAAATGTTAAATAGACATTTGCAATAATCAAGACAGTAAATTTAAAAAACATTCCATAAACATGTTATACAAGATAACCGGTAATAGTGATATATCATAGCATAGAAGTGTGTCAAATACACATCGTCTTCGATCATAGGTTGAAAAACACCTTATGATTAGCAAAAATGATAGCACAAAAAGATATAAATGTCATATGAAGTCTACAAAGGTCATCATCCTATCCTTGACGATGATCATGATAAGAAACCATTGCTCGGGCCACCCTACAAAGGAACCTCCTGAAAGGTCCTTGGACCTGTTGAAGCCCCGAAAATCGGGTCGACAACAAGGGGGATACCCACCCGGTCCAGACCTTGGTTGGCAGCTTCTTATCCATTTGGTATAGCGGGTCCGACTGGGGATAACGGGACCAGTTTCCCGATCTGAGGGTGCGTGTGTGTGTAGAGTTGAATAATGTTGATCTAAGAGTACTTTAAAGCTAATTTAATTCAGATCCTTAAACTAACTCTATGCTATTGTAATCTAATGAGAAACAACACATCTAATCTATGCTAACCCGGGATGTATATCTTCTATTATGCGATCTAAAGAGATTTCAAACAATAACTCGTAATAAATATCATTCAGCTATCATAAGAATATAAATCAATTAAGATAAACCACTTTGCATAAGAAGTTAGGCAAAACAGTTGTGAACAACATATCGCATAATAAGTTATTCATATGTCAAACATAAAGAAATGACTCCACCGTACAGAAGTGCCAAATAGTAACCCATACATTCATGCACTAACATATAAACAACTGAAAATTGTAAATCACTTAAAGAATATAAGCAGAAATTTGCCAAGAGATAAAAGTACCATTTATGACTGATCCTACTCACAAACTTCAAGCAAAAACGATCTATCTCTACTTTTTCTAACATCTACTAAGAGTACAAAAGTGCAACATCAGTAGTAGACATTAAATGCAAATAAGAATAAATCTCGATCCATCCATTCATCAAAACCTCCTCTGAGGGTGCAGAAGTGCATGTTCCGAGGACAAGTTTTTGACAAATCTCTGGGCCCTTTTCTAAATGCATGACAAGGGTTGAAATACTACTTCCTAATTCTAATAATAGTGTCTTTACAAAATTCTAGGATACGGTTTTCAAATGACCGTCCTTTTTCTAATCTAATAAAAAAGAAAAACAAACTTCTAAAAAATAAGCTACTTCTGAACTTGGTCCTTAAAATTGCAAGTGTTCATCATGGACTTGAGAAGAGTTGGTTGGCCGACTTTTGCACTGAGCTGGGCTGCGAAAGCAGAATCTATGAGAGCTGGCACTACTTTCTCGGCTGAGTTTATGATGCATTTCACAGTCATCCATTGACTGTGTGGCTTGACTAAGTACGCCCAGTAACACTCCTAATTTAACATGTTCAATGCCTGGATTGCTTTTCCCTTTTCCTGCGCCTTCTACTTCCATTCTGCCTCCAGTCGTGATTTATTTGGTAGGTACCCCGGGGTGGTTTTTGTGATTATGTTGGCCCTGTGTAAATTCTCATTTACACAGTCGATAAGAATGTTTGCCTGTGTGGCCACTATCTCTGCTGCTTGTTCTGCCTGCCTGATTTGATCGTCCCATTTGTTAAAGAGCAATTCGTTGTGACTCTCGTTTATTCTGGGTGCATTTGCTCTTTTCCCTTCCTCTCCATCCTACCAAGCTAAGTATTCCGTCACTCGTCTGTCAATCTGGTCATAGTCACTTCGCAAGTCCGCCACTTGATTGGTGATTTTATCGCTCAGCTCGCAATAGTGACCCCACTACGATATCTTACGTCCCAACTCTTCATGTTGCTGTAGAAGTTGCTCATTTAAGCCAACAGATTCTGAAACAAATTTGGCAAGCTTAGGCTTGTCTTTATGTATTTCTTGCAAAGCTTGCAACTGCTTTCCTTTTTCATCTAGGCTTCTTTGATAGCTTATCTGCATCTGCTGAAAGTCTTCTTGTAACTTCTCGAGTTGTTTGGACACTTCAATACTAGCATTGGCTTGTTGTAACTGTCGTTGTAGTCACTGTATTTGATTTTCTTGTTCTTTCAAAAGTTGTTGAAGTTCCGATGCCTTGTCAATAGTTGTGGAAGCATATGCTCCTGCGATCTGAGACAACTTCGTGAGATTTTCTGTTGGGTTGTTGTTGGGGTCTTTCCATAAGACGTCCAAATGTTCAGCATCTTGTGACAGTGTATTCTCTAGCTTTCTTTTCTTCCTTTGTCTCCTTACAACTGCTTTATGTTTGGGACTATAGAATACATCCAGTGGGGGAATTTCCTCTACATTAAGTAGAAGCTCAGAAGGTGGAGCGATATGACTGTGCTCCGTTTCTGTGACACTGCTGACTATGGTCAAAACCATTTCTTGCGTTACCTGTGTATTGTTCACAGGTGTTCTTGGGGCTTGCCCTTCAAGGCTGATCAGCTCATTGAAGGTTTCCCATTATTTGTCTAGCTCTGTTGTGACGAGTGGCATTTTAATGACTGGAGGGGGGACTTCTCTTGGCGGGGAGGCGATAACTTGCTGTTGCGTCATTGCACTTGACTGAGTTGTATCTTTAGCTGTCTCTTCTCTTTTTTCTTGGTCGCTTCCGGGCTTTTTAGAACATTCAGGCATTCCTTGGCAAGTGTCAGATTTGGATTTGGAAGTGCTAGAGTTTCCACTGAGGCTGACGCTGGGAGTTGGTTCTTTGGCAGGCAGTCGCAGCTTCTCTAGAGGAACACTGGCCAGCCTTCTTTCCCTGTACAACTTGAATCTTTGGAGGTCATCTGGAGACCACTTTGACCGAGCTTCCCGCAAAAATTCCTGGAGTGAGCTTTTACCTTGAAACAAATCATCAAACAAATCTCTCTTTCCAACGAATACTTTTATTTTGACGCTTGTAGTGAAATCTTGTGCAACATTATTTAGGTCAAAAGGCCGAGATGGGAATTTAAATAATTGTAGAGATGTCACTTTCTCCACTTCGGCGAAAGTGTTTCCTACATAGAACAATGAGAAGGTCCCACAAGATACAGGAAACTGAGGCCATATGGCCTTCTTCTTGTCTTTTAGTTCTTTGGTCAGGCCGCCTTCTGAGCAGGTCTGATAGGAAATTTCCTGAGCCAAAAGTTTATCGGGGACATATAGAGGTAGGAAATGTGGAGTTACAGTGCTCCCAAACACTCTTATATAAGTGAACCATTCTTCCCCGAACCATCTTGCGATGGGGATGATGTCTATTTGCGCTTCGGGTGAGCACCTCGGGGGTTCTTCATCATACATCATTCTATATAGGGGTAAGATAAGCCCGCGACAAATCTGATAGAAGTGTGGGGTGAACTGGGAATCCCATAACACTTTATGATAAACATGAATAGGTGACGGGTCCTGGGTAGTCCATTTCCAACCCATAGTGGGGAATTTAGACACATAGCAAATAGAATCCATAATATAAGCAGACAGATAAAAAGGAGGATAGACCCTTTGAGACAAGGATCTTTTAGACCAGTAATTCATAACAGCAGTGTATAGATTATCAGAAAATATCTTGGCCCAATCCACGATATCGGCGTTTGTGGCAACATCTATGAGTGGTAGCCATTCAGACGAAAATTTATTTATGTCTGGCATCCCAAACAGCCTGCAAAGCATGGCCGCAGCAAAACAATACGGAGAGGTGAGGGAACTAGTGCTGTACATACCGTTTTTGTCCTTTTTGAGCGGCTTCTCTTTTCTGGACCGATCTTTAGTGGTCTCGGCTAGGTTTGGGTTTTCTGCCGCAAATATCTTGACAAATTGTGCATTGTAAGTGATACATAAGCTTTAAGTCTTGCGCGGCGAATGATCCTATGAGCCCATGTCCTTGAACCTTGAATTGTCTGCCGTGTAACTCTGCATTGTCAAGTATCCACTTGATCATATCTGTATACGGTAAAATTTTGGGTCTAGCTGCTATTCGGTGAAGAAATGAACATGCCAGCTCCTCTAAGGATGCCTTGGAAGAGTTTTGTGAGCCTGTGGCAGTATCAACCTTCATTACTCTAGGATTTTCTTCCTCCAGCAGCCTATACATGCCTTCCCATGTCGAAATTCCTACGTCCCTGTTGCAGGCAGTGTCTGTATATAAAGGCGCCATCTCCTTGGTCTTTTCCTTTGTCTCGGAGCCTTGAGCTTTATGTTTCTTTCCCATTTGCTCTTGCGTTTTTTGAATCGTCTTAGCTCTTCGTTCCTGGAGATTACGAGTGAAGTGGAAATGACTGATTAAGAAAGGTGATGGGAGAGTTTTAAATGCAACAGATGTATCAAATATGCCACTTTACATGAAGTAATTCTTTACAAAATCACGCGTCTTCATTTCATTTAATAACTGACAACTAATCCATTTATTATCATTAAAAGCGCATGATCTTGGGTCAGATTATGATAAGTGGCTTTTCTTTGAATGGCGCGCCCAAAGGATTCGTGATTAAGTGATTCATGATTTGCTTACGTAGCATTGAACCTCGTGCCATCGCAAATCGTGCCATCGCAAATCGCAAGTTCGCAGATTGTACCATCGCAGATTGCACCATCGCAGCGATCGCAACATCGCAGGTCGCAGAAGTTTAATGTTTGCCAAATATTGCCAGTTTATTTCTGAAATATGCGATCTTGCGATCGGTGTTATCGTAGATCGGTAGATCTTGAAGTTTTTCCTTATGAGCATTACCTCATTGCGATGCGATGTTATGCTTAACATGGGGGTCTTGTGCATACCAATATTATAGGGGAATGAAGGCATTTCCTATGTTTTTTGCAACGCAATTTTTAAAGACCTTTACCTTATCGTAAACTTAGGTTAAAAAAATATTCGAAAGACCTTTCTAAGCTTACGATGGTAACCTTATTTTTAAGAAAGAAAAACTTGATTTTTCTCAAAACTTAAACTAAGGGTCCCCGTTCATTTAGTATTTTGGACAACACTTAAATGAACAAGGGGGGGTGTTGCTGGCCACAACAATTGGCGATTCACTTGGGAGAACCAGTTATCTCTGATCTTCTATTGACATTTTTCAAACTTCTGAAAACAAAAAAATTTCTCAGAAAACTTAAACTTTATTATAGAAAGACAAAACATATTATACTTCAAACTGTCAATGATATTTTGTTTCAACCCCTTTCTATTTTAATTACTTGTATCCTTATCTTGTCCTTGCATTTACACCGGCCCTTACTTGGTCTTAAATAAAAATTAAAATAAAGTCTTCCCTTTATAGCAGTCCTTTTTAAATATGCTTCTTTGTCGCAGGTAGAGCCTCTGCTGCCAGAAGGTGTCCATAGCCTCGACAGGGTTACCTATTACCTAGTAATGATCCTTTATCATGCTTAAGGTTATTTACAACCTTTCAGAGAAAAACCCTTTTTGACACTTTTTCTTTTTTTTTTATTCTCTAAAGAACAATGTCTTGGTTTGATGGCCAAATTATGACAGAGTCATTCACTTGATTTACACTTTTGCTGAACAAGCTGGCTCGTGATGAGACCCCTTGTCTTTTGATTGCAACAATCTTGAGTCGTTGCCCTATTTTGGTGGACAGTATTGGCAAAGTCAGCAAGTTATAATATCTGTGATCATGATAAGTCGGCTTGTGATGAGACCTCTTATTCTTTGAGATATACTGTTTTCTTGGATTGTTTCGCTAAATGTTGTGATTTCCTTTAGCAGGGAGGAAGTCAATTTTCTTTCCTTAAGAAAGTTCTGGATGAAAATAATAGAGCTTCTTTGGAAATAGTTGTTTCTACAGGGACCCCTTATTTTGTTATTGATGCCTTCCATTGTACTGACGTAAAACAATTCCTTCACTAAGATTTCTTTCTTCAAATTTTTTGGAGTTGAAACTAGTATCATATCTGGATTAAAGTTCTATTGATAATAAAGATCAAGTTTCCAAAAATATTTGCCATTCATAGAAGCAAAAGTTCAAAATCTTGATAGAGAAAAAGGCGTCTTTTGTAAACGTCAAATGCTGTTAACCAAAGCAAACTTTATTATGGAGAAAAATATTTAACGAAGTGAGAGGTAGACATTCCCTAAGGTTATATAGAGAATAGGGATAATCTCTTCTCTTATTTTGCCTACCAACTATTAAAAGTTAACCTAATAACCTAACTGAACTACTCCTACTCCTATTCTAACTATATACAAAAATTTGACTAGGTGAAATCATATTTCCAGTGGAGCCATCTTCTCATTTTTATTCCTACACGTATGTAACTTTCCAACATCAGTGTTAAGGATGGAACTTTTCTTGGATTGTTATTGTTGGATGTGGAATAAGAATGTATAACTTCAGTTGGAATCCTGTCCGAAATTTCTTTCTCATGAAAACTTCTTTCCAACTGGATATCTATTGGATCATAAAAATGAGGATGAATTTCTGTTATGGATTGATGATCTAATAATAGAGGAAGTTCTGGACTTCCTTGACACAGTTTAGCTTTCCAAAATGGTAGCTCGTCTTTCGAATGTTCTTTGATAAGGTGCTCAACATACCAGAGTATTCTATTAAAAGTCTGAAAATTTAAAACACAATCCGATTTTGTACAAAATGAGTGCAAGTGAGAAAGGAAGAAATGATTATCTGTACAAATAGTGTTACAGCACAACTGGGGTTGGCTTGGAATATTTTGTTGTTCACAAGAACTGGCTAGGTCTTGTGAATCAGAAGATAAGTTATGATTGTGAACAAGCATGGGGGGTTCTTCATGATATGAATCATAGATCGGGATATTGTCTTGGATAGTAAAATCAGGCGAATGATCTTTCGCTTTGAAATGAGGATTGAATGGTATGATTTCCGAATTAGAATATCTCTCATTGTCTGAGTTTTGATGGGTTACTTGAGATAAATCAATAACATCATCATTGTCAAAGTAACCATCATAAATGATTTTACAGGTTTCCCTAGATTCTTCTTTTTCGTCATATATTTTCAAACAAGGAAAGTCAAGTGATTCTTGTTTGAAAATAACCAAAGGATGTTCTATAGCTATCTCTTTATCTTGAAAATCTAATGATGTCTCATTTGAATAATCCTCTGTGCTTTTTGAAATATCTTTAATATTGAGAGGGGAAAAGTTATCATCACTAAAAACATCAGGATAAAGAGAAAAGTGTGATTCTGAAACAACACATTTAAAAATATCATCATGGAAAAATCTTCGTTCATCAGATTCAACATAAACATCGGGCTTTAGATCATACCTTTGTGTACTTATACTTTTTGAAAGAGAAATAGTTTGCTGTTCTAACCTTGGCATCTGCATTTGTTGACTCGCAACGATATTATCTGACCTTGTATCAAAGTCATCTCCTAGTTTCAAGGCAGGCTCTCCTCCAGCATCCTCGCTTTTGTCTTCTTGCATTAGAATATGCATGACTCTGAGGCTTTGGGGACTTTCTTCATTATGGGCGATTGGTATATTCAAATTGGGATTCTCGTTCATATTAGAAGAAAATAAAACAAAACTCGGACTAATTTCTGCTTGATCAGACATAGGATGCAAGGAATGTTCAGCATAATCCAAAGGTTCTTCATCTATGAGTTCACTTTCCAGATCATACTTTAGACAATTAAGATGAAATTGCATATTAAAATCCCTAACAGATTCATCTCGTTTCCGTAGATAATCAATTTCATCATATACCTGGTCATAGTCATAACAATCAAATTGAAAAATGAAAGTCTTGATGAATTGGTCCCAGCTGTGAATCGATGCAACTGGGAGGGTTCTGCACCATTTTCTAGCTTCCGCCATGAATGTAAGAGTAAAAATTCTACATAAAACGCCTTCATCAATTCTTTGAATATCATAACTTGAAACTCTTTGAATAAATTGAAGAGCATGATTAAAAGCAGAAGAATTATTCTTACCATTGAATTTTACCTGAGACAAGAGTCTTATCACTTCAGGCGGAGTGTTGGAAGAGGTAGGAACATGGATGCAACTCCAAATCGGAAGTTTGTGAGCAGCCATCCAGATTCAAATGTTACAATTAAAAATCATTCCAACAGACACTATGTTCAGGCCCTCCTTCTAGCGCCAAATATGTTGAAGCCCCGAAAATAGGGTCGACAACAAGGGGGATACCCACCCGGTCTGGACCTTGGTTGGCAACTCCTTATCCGTTTGGTATAGCGGGTCCGATTGGGGATAACGAGACTAGTTTCCCGATCTGAGGGTGTGTGTGTGTGTGTAGAGTTGAATAATGCGGATCTAAGAGTACTTTAAAGCTAATTTAATTCAGATTCTTAAACTAACTCTATGTTATTGTAATCTAATGAGAAACAACACATCTAATCTACGCTAACCCGGCATGTATATCTTCTATTGTGCGATCTAAAGAGATTTCAAACAATAACTGGTAATAAAGATCATTCAACTATCATAAGAATATAAATCAATTAAGATAAACCACTTTGCATAAGAAGTTAGGCAAAATGGTTGTGAACAGCATATCGCATAATAAGTTATTCATATACCAGACATAAATAAATGACTCCACCGTACAGAAGTGCCAAATGGTAACTCATACATTCATGCAATAACATATAAACAACTGAAAACTGTAAACCACTTTAAGAATATAAGTAGAAATGGCCAAGAGATAAAAGTACCATTTATGACTAATCCTACTCATAAACTTCAAGCAAAAACGATTTATCTCTACTTGTTCTAACATCTACTAAGAGTACAAAAGTGCAACATCAGCAGCAGACATCAAATGCAAACATTAATAAATCTCGATCCATCCATTCATCAAAACCTCCTCTGAGGGTGCAGAAGTGCATGTTCCGAGGACAAGTTTTTGACAAATTTCTGGACCCTTCTCTAAATGCATGAGAAAGGTTAAAATACTACTTCCTAATTCTAATAATAGTGTCTTTACAAAATTTATGATGCGGTTTTCAAATGACCTTCCTTTTTCTAATCTAATAAAAAGAAAAAACAAATTTATAAAATAAGGCTACTTCTGAACTTGGTCCTTAAAACTGCAAGTGTTCATCATGGGCTTGAGAAGAGTCGGTTGGCTGACTTCTATGCTCAGCTGGGCTGGGAAAACAAAATCTATGATAGCTGGCACTACTTTTTCGGCTGCGTTTATGATGCATTTCACAGTCATCCATTGACTATGTGGCTTGACCAAGTATGCCCAGTAACACTTCCAATTTAACCTGTTCAATGCCTAGATTGCTTTTCCCTTTCCCTACGCCTTCTGCTTCCATTCTGCTTTTAGTCGTAGTTTATTTGGTAGGTACCCTGGGGTGGTCTCTTCGATTAAGTTGGCCCTATGTAAATTCTCAATTACACAGTCGATAAGAATGTTTGCTTGCGTGGCCGCTGCCTCCGCTGCTTGTTCCGCCTGCCTGATTTGATCGTCCCATTTATTAAAGAGCAATTCTTTATGACTCTCGTTTATTCTAGGTGCACTTGCTCTTTTCCCTTCCTCTTCATCTTTCCAGGCTAAGTATTCTGTATCCATAACATATGTGGACAGATAAAAAGGAGGGTAGATCCTTTGAGACAAGGATCTTTTAGACCGGTAATTCATAACAGCCGTGTAAAGATTATCAGAAAAGATCTTGGCCCAATCCATAATATCGGCATTTGTGGCAGCATCGTTTTTGTCCTTTTTGAGCGGCTCCTCTTTTCTGGACCAATCTTTGGTGGTCTCTACTAGGTTTGGGTTCTCTGCCGCAAATTTCTTAACAAATTGTTCATTGTAAGTCTCCTGCGGTTCAGGAAGATGATACATAAGATTTAAATCTTGCGCAACGAATGATCCTATGAGCCCATGTCCTTGAACCTTGAATTGCCTGTTGTTCATCTCCGCATTGTCAAGTATCCATTTGATCATATCTGTATATGGTAGAATTTTGGGCCTAGCTACTATCCGGTGAAGTAATGAACATGCTAGCTCCTCTAAGGATGCCTCGGAAGAGCGTTGTGAGCCCGCTACAGTATCAACCTTCATTACTCTAGGATTTTCTTCTTCCAGCAGTCTGTACATGCTTTCCCATGTCGATATCCCTGCATCTTTGTTGCAGGAAGTGTCTGTATATAAAGGCGCCATCTCCTTCGTCTTTTCCTTCGCCTCAGAGCCTTGAGCTTTATTTTTCTTTCCCATTTTCTCCTGCGTTTGGCTTTGAATCGTCCTAGCTCTTCGTTCCTGCAGATTACGAGTGAAATGGAAATGACTGATGTTACACTAAAATTTGTCACCATGACTATCTGCAGTTAGTATGGCTCCATCAACAGTCATACTATCCTCCTTGGCAAGCCTCATACCTCAGCTCTCCATGTCAAACTTCAAAAAAGAGAGAAAGTCATTAAAAACATGTTTATCTCTAGGTACGCAGTTTCTCTCTACCTTACCTACGTGTACACATCCCAAGTTCACAATACCTATGTATCTGTATGCTCTATATGTAAAGGGGTGGGTGCGTACTCCTGTAAAGGTCAAAAGGCACGAGTTTCATCTTAAAAAAGTTACTTGTGGTCATTTCTAGAGCATTCTAGA
>APFE030157863.1:3037-13572 GCA_000404065.3 Pinus taeda
GCGGGCCCGCACCTTTTATTTAGAATACTTGCATACTTATACGCTTTGTATGTAAAGGGGAGGGTGCGTACCCCTGTGAAAGTCAAAAGGCGCAATTTTTATCTTAAAAAACTCACTTTGGGTTAATTCTAGAGGTTTTTAGAAGGAATTTTGATGTGGATTCGCTCCAAAGTGGTTCATGCATCCCAAAAGAGAAGGAGCTAATCCCTTGTTAGGAGCAGCTATCCCTTTGAAGGAGGACCTAGTAACTGCCCTCTATTGCACTATAAATTGAGGAATTGGGTTAGTGGCTGGGGAGGTTAGAAGCTGACCTTTTGAGGGTAAATGCTAGTGAAATCAAGACTTCCTATTTGAGCTTAAGAGGAGATATCACATACCTTTTTGGCTTCATTGGGGAGTGAGTGAAGCTTGTCAAAGTAGAGGAGACTTCTTGTTGGACCCTAGGAGGAGCTTGTACATTGTCAAGGCAAAGGTTGTAAAGTTCTTCCTCTTTTGAATTAATACAATCAAGCTCATTTTTCTCAACAAGTATCTTATGTTATTTGTTTCATGGACTCCTTGACTTTCATGTTAAATGTGTTTTATAATATTGTTTATTCAAGTGCTATTTAATCATTTTCCTTGTTTGTGTTTGCAGGTTTGCAACAAAGGAACTTACTTGGATCAAAGGAGCGAAGGCATCCCCAAACTTGCGTTGGACACGAGGTAGGCCTTAAACACATTTGTTTGCCATTATTTATAAAGCACATTTAGAGAAAGATAGTGTCTGGTTGGTTTGCTTGTCATTAGGTCTTCATCAGATTCTAGGAAGGTCTATCTCGTCCGCAAGATCGACTCATTCCACGTGACAGTAATGAATTAAATTTTCTCTCATAAGAAAAGATTGATGGGTTTTCCCCATTTGGGGTTTTTCCCTCGTCATTTGCCAAAAACTTTGGTGTCCTGTGTCTAGTTGTTTATTGCGTTCTCTATTGCTCTATTGAATAAGTTAATGGTTGAAAATTTTCATTTATAAATACTTAATGATTGGAATGCTTTAAATTGTGTCAATAGAAGTAGTTATGAGTTTGAAAAATTGAACTAGTCTTGATTGCACTAGAAAATACACACTATTGAGTGTGACAACCTTATGAAGGTAGCCTTTAATAGAGGTATAGGATCCATTAAACCATGTTTCTTTGTTGAAGGTACAAAGGGTGGTATGAGGTATTGATGCTTTGAATTGATGCTTTTGAAAATAGTGCATCCTTTGCATCATCTTGATTTTTTAGAGTCATCCATAAAATAATTTATAAAAATTATTGAGATAAATCTCATGGAATTGTGTGTAAAACATGCATAAAGAAGGTGGGAAACCACTTGTCTTCCTCTTGAAAGTAGGTTTTCATATCCTTGTAAATACCATTATTAACAAACTCTATCAATTGACAAATATACCTCATGTAAAAATAAATGAAATCATCCATTACAAAAATACATACTTCTGGAACATAAGGAATAACTCCAGATGTGCATTGGAAAAAATGAATTAGAACTAAGACCTTGTGAAAAACCCAAGGAAATATTTTATCTAAATAAGCGTTTTGAACTCTACAAAATAGATGGCCTAAAACTTTGGTTTCATGGTCACAAAAGGTATGTGGTTTCACTAGCGAATATTCATAGGTATGTTGATAAATGTAGAGAAAAAATCGGTTTTGTGATGCCACTAGCAAATATTCTTTAAGTATGTTGACAATTCTAGAGAAAATGTCAAGAAAGAAAATGATGAGCCAAAAAATATAGTTGCCAATAAATTCTCTGTATGGAATGCTTGAAGTGGGATCTCCAATCGAACCCTAAAAAATGTGAAGAATGTGAAACACTAGATTTGCAATGATTATGGAAGTGTATCTAGTCAATAATCCTTAGATCCTTTGTAAATAAAGGAGATAAAATCCATGGATCCATAATTACAACAATGATGCAATTAACCAAAAGTCTTGTATTTGTTGAGAAAATCACAAAATATTTCAACGGGAAAACAAAATGTAGGGCACTTCAGTATCATATAGAAGAACCCTTTTTTTATTTGTTCTATGATGGCATATTGGTTTCTAGTTTCTTTTAATGGACACAAATAATTGATGAATGTGTGATAAGTAAGAACATTTAAACAAGGAAAAGAGAAAATTGCATTTCTACAACAAACCCTAGGGAAAAATTACCTTAGGTTGGTACTGAAATTACCCTATTACACTACATTATATGAGTAGAGGAATATATTTTTAGGAGGGCTATAATAAATAGATAAGATGGAGGCTATTACACCACCAAAGCATATCACACCATCAAGTAGATGGAGCAATCACTCAGAAAAGTATTCAAACAAAGTATTGTTAATTTTAGGCGTTGTTAGTGGTTTGCTTGTCATGGTTTTCTTATGTTTGTTTGCAGCTATCATAAGATTGAAGTCTTCCATATTTAGAAGGTGATACGGAGGTGTTCAAGAAAACGAATGTAGACTTACCATTGCATTAGCTTGCGAGCACATTTTGGACCCTGTTATTTCAAACCCTTAAACCCGCATTCCAGTTTCCTTAGGGAGCCATCTACACTCACATAAGAGAGTTTGAATCTTTAATAACAGAATATCTCTAGCTTCACTTCTAGTTATCCCTTTTTTTTCATTTCCCTCATACGATGATTCATGTTGAACACTTACTAATAGATTTGGGTGTAACTTGTGTCACTACCGCTCCTCGACTTTGGGTTGCTTATGGGCTTTGGAATGTTATATCAGCTTTGGGGTTCTTGGCTCTGGAATTCTATATCGTCTTTGGGTTGTTCACGAGCTTTGCAATATCATATTTTGGTTTCTATGCTCTAGAATGTTATATTAGGTCTAGGTTGCTTGTGTGCTCTAGAATTTTATATTGACTTTGGAATTATATTTCGGCTCTGGACTTCTTGCATGATCTGGAATGATATATTGGATTTTCATTGCTTAACTCTCGAATGCTATATCGGATCTGGGCTGCTTAGCTCTGGAATGTTATATCAAGCTTGGGTTCTTTCATATACTATATATATATATATATATATATATATGGGACATGTTGATGGTGTTAGAACTCTATTAACATAAGGAATTCTCTGTAATGATGTCTCAATTATACCTGACACCATGTCTGATAGGAGCCCCATCCAGGAGATGGGCCTGACTACCATTGTAATGATTTTAAAGAATTTCCTTGGTCGAAATAAATCAACATAAGAGAACATACACATAACTTTCAAGAGAAGCAAGTAATTTATCTTTGTGAAACATACAATTGCAATGTGTATGAAGTAATTTCATATACGGGAAGAGAAAGAGTGAGCCTTTAGAAGAAAAGTAATATTACCATCCCAATAAATACACACATACATATAGAAAGAATTGTTAGTTAATCTGCAAAATATCTTGCCAAGTAACAACGATCATAAAAAGAAACAAGACACATGTTTCAATTAAGATATATACCAAATCCAACGAAATAGTTCATTTTCTTTAGTACATATGAACACAAACATAGATAAAAAAACATGAAATAATAGTCTCACAATATTCACGTTACATGCATAAAATTACATTAGGCTCTGATAGCTTCAAAATATTATGTGAAAGTGCCAAGATACATAATTACAATGATACATCACTGGCCCCAATAGTGGAACATGAAACCACCACTTGCTCCTCCGAAGAATGATCTTCTCTCTTATGCCAATACTGAGAAGCCAAGGCTAAAATTCCCTTTTCTTTATTTATGAGGTTTTATTGATATCAAACAAGATGACCCTTGACCTCCCATGTGATCTTTAAGCCCCGTCACGACTCTTGAGCTTCCTATATGACTTTTGAGCTCCTCTACGACCTTTGGACTTCCTAGTGACTATTCATATTCCATGTGTGACCCTTGGGCTTCCACATATTTTACATTTTCTATTTTTTGAAATTAAAATATTCCATTCCACCTAAATTGTGGCAAGACACGTGTTTATGTTCATTCTTTTGAAAATCACAATTTGAAGATTATGACAGGAGGTTCCATTGTAATGTATCAACAACAAGCTCCATCCTCTATTGTTATGTCTTCAAATATTTATGATAATTCTAGAATGTACTTCATCTTCACCCTCCAAAAGGTTTTAATATAGTATTGGCACCTTCTATGTCATCATGGTTTGTGATCTATCTTTCGTAATTCATAATTCATTTATCTCCTGCACGATGGTATCTTTATGTCTCACCTACACAAGAGTCTTCTTGAAACCTCTTATTGATGAACTCATTGACTATCATCTTCCATGATAAGATGCTATGATAATAGGCTCTAGTTCAATAATACCTGAAAATGGAATTACTTCATGGCAAGACAAATGCAGTCCCAAAATCACCTATTCTATCTTTGATTTCTCATTCAAGATGCCCACTTTGATTGGAAAATGTGCTAGTATTGGGTGATGATATTTCTTGGGCACATGGCGTAGGTTTAGGAGACAAGAGGTCAGGAATGGGAATTTGAATTGCACAGTACGCTAGGGAAAGAGAGAAGAATAAGCTTGTTGATCCGGATTTAAACAAAAACACAGAAAATTACAGATATAACCATAAATACAAAGATGTATTAGAAATAACAATTCATCTTATTAATATCAAATACTGAAATATGCTTACAAACAGAAAGGAGATAAGACTAGCTCGGACGATGGTAGCTTATCTCTGAGAAGAGATGTGGCAGCTACATGCCTCTGAACTGTGTTACAATGAGGCTCCAAGGCCTATTTATCATTGGGAAACAATAGAAAACCCTAAACATCCAAAAACCTAACCCTAGGAGATGAAGCGCCAAACTATGGGCCTCGTTTGGGTAAATTGGTACATCAACTTCCAAGGGTCATAACTTTGGCATACAATCTTTGTTTGACATGCACAATACCCCATTAGAAAGATCTATATGAGAGCTACAACTTTTGAGTGAGCAACATTATGACCCATGTTGCTCCTAGTTTTCCCAAAAAAACATCGTTTAGGGCCTCAAAACGGCTACGGAAGTTCACGACTCGAAAAACTGCCAAAAATAGTAAATTGTGCTACAAATAAGGAAACTGAAAAATTGAAAGAAACAATGGTGGGGGTCTATGTGGAATAGGTGGGTTCCCATCAATATCAACCTGGATCATTCCTCCCCCCTTAGGAAGCAATGGTCCCCATTGCGTTGAGTTCCTCCATGAGATGAGGAAACCTCTGCTGAACTTGGTCCCTGGTGGGCCAGTTGCCCTGGTGAAGGAGTTGGCCTGCTTTGACAACTCGATATAGTTTGATCCTTTGTTGTCGGGTGTTCTTGATCTGTGTGTCCATGATCCTATCGGTTGTTGCTTGTTCCATGCAATCTTGATTTAACTCTGTAGGTGTGAGTTGTTCTACAATGTCTAATGTGTCTAGCAATGGTGGGAAGTATGGTCGAAGGCAGTCCACATTGAACACAGGGTGCAGGCCAAGGAATGGGGGAATGCTGAGCTCAAATGCATTGTATTCCACAACCTTGGTAATGGTGTAAGGACCATATCGAATTGGTCTAAGTTTTTGATAGACTCTGGTAAGGTGTTCTTTTTCAAAATGGAACCAGACTTTGTCGCCCACCTAAAACTTATGTGGCACCCAATGTTGATCATGTCGCTGCTTGTACTTGGCATTTTATTTCTCCATAATTTCGTGGACCTGCTGGTGGATATGTTGGATGTTGTCAATGAATTTATTTGCCTTATCGGTTTCGGACATGACATGAGCCAAATCTACCGGAATAGCTGCAAATGGCATGGCCACATCAATGGGACATAGTGGTTGGAATCCCAAGCCCACCTGAAAAGTTTTATGTCCAGTCGAGCTATGGAGAGCCTGGTTATAGTTATGATGTACATAGGGTAGGCTCTCATCTCATGTGTGTGGATGCTTTGAGTTGTACATGGGCAGAATGTGTACGATCATCCTATTGAGGACCTATGTCTGGCCATCAGTTTGGGGATGGAAAGTTGTGGACATAGTGAGCTTGGAGTCCAACATTGACCAAAGACTAGACCAAAATGTACTGAGGAAAGTGTTGTCCTGATATGAGATGATAGATTGTGGGATCTCAAAGTGTACCCACACTCGTTTGAAGAAGAGCTTAGTAGTGGCTTCTACTGTGATATTCTTCTTGCAGACCGCCATAATGGCCATCTTCAAGAATTTGTCAACAACCATAAAAACACAACCATTTCCATGCTTAGTAGAAGGAAGGCCCAACATGTAATCCATGGAGATGGATTCCCAAGATCGACTAGGGGTAGGCAATGGAGTATAGAGGCCTTGATTCTTGATTTTCGGTTTGGCAGTGGCACTGGTAATCTAGGATCTAATGTACTTCCCGACATCCTTTCAAAGATTCAGCCAATAGAAATACTTCTGCAATACTGCCACCATTTTCTCAACCACAAAATGCCCAACGGTCCGACTGTAGTGTGCTTCCCAAATCATCTTGGCACGCTCACTTGAAGGAACACAAAGGTGTCCCAAGTGGCATAATAGGGCATCCTGGAGGTTAAAATCTGGAACTTGCTAACCCTCCAAGAGCGTCTCATATGTGTGGTTGAATTCTCGGTCGCTTTTGTATAGAACTAACCAATTAGAAGTCTCATGCACAAAAGAGTTGAGCACGGTGGTTAATGCCATGATCATTGGTCGGTTGAGGCAATCTGCAACATTATTGGTGCTACCCTGCTTATACTTGATATTCAAATAGAATTGTTGTAGGTATGTGGACCACTTCTAATGGCGATCATTCTACAACTTCCCTTACATCTGTATGACCGTTTCCTTCCCCAAAATGTAATTCTTCCATTTTCGGCAGGCCTACAGAATGGAATACATCTCTTTGTCATAAGTGAGATACTTCCGAACTATGTCTGAAAGTGTCTCACTGTGATATTCCACTGGATGCCCCTGTTGAGTAAGGACTACCCCAATAGCATAGTCAGAGGCATATGTCTCGATCTCAATTAGATGTTGCAAGTCTCGTAATGTGAGCATTGGTGCAGTGCAGAGGCGATGTTTCAACTCTGTGAATCCCTTATGTTGAGATTCAAACCAAAATAATTTTTCTTTCGCTCCTCCCTTGGTGATTTGACTCAAGGGCCAAGTGATATGAGAGAATCCCAACACGAACTTGCGGTAGAAATTAGCAAGACCAAGAAAGCTATAGAGCTCTATCAGAGTAGTTGGAGCTAGCCAATCCTGAATGACTTTGATATTGGTTGGATCCACGTGCATGCCCCATTCATCAATAATGTATCCTATATACTAAACCTAGGTCATGCCAAAAGTGCATTTCTCAAAATTGGCACATAGCTTGTGTTGCCGCAGTGTTTGGAGAAGCTGTTGAATGTGGTGGAGGTGCTCTTCCCAACTCTGGCTAAATATCAGGATGTCATCCAAGTATACTACTACAAATGAGTTGGTTAATGACCACAATATGTCATCCATCAACCTTATGAAGGTTGCAGGAGCATTCTTCAACCCGAAAGGCATAACTGACCATTCGAAAAGGACCTCCTTGGCTTTGAAGGTAGTTTTCCACACATCGGAGGGTTCAATTGGTACTTGGTGATATCTTGATTTCAAGTCGATCTTGCTGAAATGTTTTCCCCCATTTAGTTGGTCTAGAAGGTCATCAATCCATGGGATCTGGTACCTATTCTAGACAGTGATCTTTTTTACTGCCCGATAGTCAATACAGAGTCTCCAAGTCCCATCCTTCTTTTATACCAACACGATTAGGCTCCCACAGGGTAATGAAATTGGCTGCACGTGACCTTTCTACAGCAGCTCCTAAATCTGCCTCTTGATTTCATCGTTCTCCATAACGAAGCGTCGATAGATTGGTCCATTGGGCAGTGGTGCACCTGCGGTCGGATCGATGGAATGCTTGACCTAATAGTGCATAGGCACCCCTACAAGGGAGGTGAAGATGTCCTCATACTCCTCAACGACCTTGTCCATCTGTTTTTGTCATGTGGAGGGGCCCTGTCTAGAGGTCATGGCCACTGTCTTTTGCTTTCCTTGAGGGCATATCATTAGGAAAAAAAAATTCCTAGTTTTGTAAATGAGCTTACTGCATTGTTTTGCAGTAACCAAAGAGATGGTACTAGGCGATGCTACCTCCGGTATCTTGTACAACGTATTTCTAGAAGTAACAATAATAACATGAGGCCTTGACTCATACACAACATGTCGCTTCCATAAGTATGGTTGGCCTAATAATACATCACAAACATCGAGGGGAGCAATGTCACATAATACCTCATCTGTGAAGGGATTGATGCTATATGGAAGGTGACACTGCTAGCTCACGTGAAGATCCTATCCTTGGTGAAGCCACCTGATGGTGTACGGTTGTGGATGTTTTGTGGTTGGTAAGTCCAGTGGCTTCAAGACCTTTGTTGAAATGAGGTTCTTTTGGCTCCCACTGCCGACAATGAACTGTAGTGGGGAACTCTTTACCCACATCTAGGAGTGGAAGAGGCCCTCCTCCTTTAGATGTTCGGGTTCCTCCTTTTGGATCTTCATGGTGGTAATGGTGGCGTTGGGCTCCGCATCAATAATCTTCTTCCCTTTGTCATTCCCCTTGTCAGGTTCTGAGTGAGAGTCGGAACATGCATTTGATTTTGAAGCCTTTAGCTTGACCACCAGTGACAGCTTGGCCCGACACTCACTTTTGTTGTGAGTGGAGCTCTTATGGAACTCACACCACTTTCCCATGTCCTTCTTCGGCTTCATGGTGTTGTTCTTTACTTGCGGCTTTGGGGGATTGTCCTAGGCTGCCCCGCCTTGGCTTTGTCCTTTGTTCTGCAGTTTGGGGGCACCTTTCCCTTGCTTCATATTCATAAATCCAAAGTCTCGCTTCTTCTATTTAAACTTTTGCTTGATCTTTATGGCATATCGATATGCCATGCTAAGCGAGGAGATGTCCAGGAACTCCATCTCGTCCTAGATGTACCTGTGTAAGAAGTCATGGTACTTTAGAACCAAATGCTTCTTACGATCCTTGATACCCAACTTTGTGCGAAGGGTATGAAAAACATTGGTAAACTCTGGCACATCTTGGTCCCTTCCCTATCGCAGCATTGTCCACTTTATGTATTTATCCTCATAGCTCCCGACATGGTAGTACTGCTCCTTGATGGCATCCCTGAACAATTTCCAAGTGGGTGCGGCTGAAAACAGGGAGTTTGTACTTTCATCCTTCTACTCACAGTAGTTTTCCCACTAGTCCTTGACATGGGGGGTTGCTTTGAGAAGTGCAAAAGCGATCTTTTCCCTGTTGGAAAAATCATGAATGGAAAATATCCTTCTAACAGATTTAACCATTTATCTACAGTGCCTACATCTATCTGACCCTCAAATATGGGAATGTCAAATTTAACTTGTACCTTAAAGGTTTTGGCGCTTCCAGAGTAGCTGCGAGAAGTAGATGTGTCGCCCTTGGGTAGCCGCTGAAGGATTTGGGCAAAGTTGTCCATCATCGCGTTCCTTTATCGCTCGAGGGATTCTTCAAGCAATATTTTGAGAGGATCTCCTGCCCCCTCGTCTTTCTTTTCATCCACCATGGGAGGCCTTTGGGATTTGCGAGGCTGGTCTTGCAAAGGTTTGACAAGTTCAAGCCCTAACTCCTTATATCCTAACCTTGTTCGGGACATGCAAAGAAAAACATAAAAAGAGCAGATCGCTCTCATACCATTAATCCAGATTTAAACAGGAACACAATAAATTACAGATATAACCATAAATACAAGGATGCAATAGAAATAACACTTCATTTCATTAATATCAAATACTAAAATATGCTTACAAACAGAATGGAAATAAGACTAGCTCAGGCTATGGTAGCTTATCTCTAAGAAGAGATGTGGTGGCTACATGCCTATGAATTGTGTTACAATGAGGCTCCAAGGCCTGTTTATTATTGAGAAACAACGGAAAACCCTAAACATCCAAAATTCTAACCCTAGGAGATGAAGCGCCAAACTATGGGCCCTGTTTGGGTAAATTGGTACGTCAACTTCCCGGGTTTGTAACTTTGACATATAATCTTTGTTTGATGCACACAATACCTCGTTAGAAACATCTATCTAAGAGCTATAACTTTTGAGTGAGAAACATCAATCCACGACCCTTCTTGCTCCTGGATTTCCCAAAAAACGTCGTTTAGGGCCCCAAAACAGTTCCAGAAGTTCACGACCCAAAAAACTGCCAAAAAGAGTAAATTGTGCTACAAATAGTAAATTGTGCTACAAATAAGGAAACTAAAAAACTGAAAGAGACAATGGTGGGGGTCCAAGTGGAATAGGTGAGTGACAGTCAATATTCACCTGGATCATTCCTCCCCCCTTAGGAAGCAATGGTCCCCATTGCGTTGAGTTCCTCCATGAGATGAGGAAACTTCTGTTGAACTTGGTCCCTGGTGAGCCACTTGCCC
>APFE030157863.1:21381-68340 GCA_000404065.3 Pinus taeda
GAGGGGGCAACCTCCAATAGAGCAGAGCTCGATTACAAAAATAAGACACGATGCTCCTCGCAGGGAGTTACTATCCTTTATATAGGACTCCTATGAGTAATACCACGGGTCAATACCGTTTATTACTAATACCATCTATCTAATACTACGGCCCATTTGCAACTAACTGTGGTTCCTTTATTAATTGCGGATTAACCGCTTACAATTATTAATATCGACTTTATTGACTCTTAACTATGACGTGGTCCCATTACATAGATAAGGGGGTTAGGGTGGGACCCTAACACATTAACTTATGGAGAAATCACCCTAAAGCTATGTAAACAAAAATATGACCTTAGTTTGTAGGATTATATATGTGTAGATCTTTTAAATAAGTAGTAGTGTATTTAACTCTCTTATGTTATCATCAATTTAGAGAAAATCATAAAAGGCTCTTAAAAGATAAATGATGCATTATTTTCTTTGAACTAAATGAAAACAATCCAAGTTCTCATAAGACAAGGGAATTCAATAATTCCTTCCTTTAAATATATATAAAACAAGAGACCTAACTAATTAATAAGTCACTTGCATACATTATCTCTTATTTCGCATAAAATATCCTTTCAATTTAAGAAAAGTAATAAAATTACCTATAAGTACAACCAATTTCTTTACGAATTTTAACTTCAAAGTCTTTATAACAACTTCAAAGTCTAGGGGAATCATACCCCTTGAATTTTATTCCATTCTTTCCATTTCCCCATTTGGATTCGAACACATTGGAGGCCTCGTTTCACTCATTTGGCCTCTTTAAATAAATAAGTTATTCCAAGTATTTTGACTTCTTTCATTCAAATATCAAACTTGAATAAATTAGATAAGATTATCCTACTAATTTCAAGGGAATTTATAGATGATCATGACAAAAGATATGGAATGGTCATGTGTGGAAAACTAGAATTTTCCGACACTGAAGGTTGATTTTAGGTTTGTTATCCTTGAAACCATTAAAGACCATTCACCAAACTCTATTGCACTTCGACACACATTGTCTTGAGTTGTTTTCCTCCACTTACTCAATACGAACTATATGAATAATATTCATTAGGTGACGTTTGGTTAGTGAGGCAAGCCTACTAAAAAATCCCTCATGTTTGATCTCATATTGGATTGAGCTTGTCCCAAACATATCCAATTTAGCTTCATCGTTGCAATAATTAATTATTAATAGGTATAGTGAACTCCTAGATCCACATAGGACTAGCATGTTGGGAATCTTTGAGGGAGACTAGGCTCATGGGGGGTTGTAAACCTATAACTAATGAAATCCACTTGTTTTTATGCATAAAACAGAAATTTCATTAGTTTCAATCATAGAAATATTTTTTAATCAACCATCAGAGGGGCACATGTTTGTTAGTTTTATGGTAGGGTTTCATTGTTCACCATGGGAGGAGTATGAGAAGTATATGAATGATCCATATTATATATTTATATTATTTTCCATCCATCTTGATGACTTTAGAGTGAACTATTTTTAGGAAGTAGCTTATAATGCAATTTTTACCATTGTGTCCCAATATGGAGAATTGTGTTCTAAAACCTTCTAATTTAAGATATTAGACAAAGTTTTACGGGATCCAAAAAATATTGATTTATTCTTAACCCCTTGGAGATAGTATAAACTCAAATTCCTTTCCAAAAATTTAAAAAATACTTGAAATTGATTCTATATACATATATTATGACACTAATAAAGTGACTTTCCACTTAATTTGAGCAGACACCACTTCAACCTCATTACTAATGGAAAATGGACTAGCTATATGGCGAATATACATAAGACTCCTGAAGGTTAAAATTGGTAGATCTAATTAAGAGTTGGAGTCAAACATAACCCCTAGTTTGTTATGAATTTATGCTATAACTAGGCCAATAGGAGAAGAAGGGATTCCGTTCTACTTAAGTACATTTTGTTCTATAATAGAGAAAAGTAACTAGGATTTGATAGAAAGAGAGAAGAAGAGAGGAGGGGTTGTATTATGTAGCATGTCATGGGACATATATGTCATGTAACTCCATGTAGAGTTCCTTCTCCTTTGTATTTTCATTATTTCCATTCTTAACAAAAAAGAGCATAGCAACCCCACCTTCCAGCTAGATATTCTCCTAGAAGGGTTTCCCAAGGAACGTATTGGTGTTCAGTTTGATTGGTAGGTGCTTATATTTCACTATTATATATTTTACGTGTTTTATCTATTACATGCATAAACAACAAAATCATTAATAGAAAATTTATCATCTTAATGAATTAACCCTTCATAGTATAGGGTTTCCTTTATTTTAATAGATTTCTTATGACAAATTGTCTAGTGAAATATCCATGGTAGTTTACATATCATACTGGTATCATATCATGTTTCTTTGGGTATTTATGGCAAGTTATAGGGGATACAAGAAATGATTTTGCAAGAATCCGTAAAACACCAAACATGGCCAATGAATATGTTTATAATAACCCTATGTTATGAAACCATCTCACACAAGATAGAAAAGATAGATCAATGACTTCAAAATCAACCTCTTCGAGGAGGCAACCTCCTTTACATTACACAAACGAACAATTCTTCAATGATACAAATGCCAATACCTCCTTTCTATATATAGGAGTCTTAGTGGTCCCAATATAATTAGACCCTACATAGCAATAATATTGTAGGGGCACAACAATAACAATAGTGGGCTTCTATGGGTTACAATAATAACAACATGGGGACTACATTGGCACAAAAATACCATAAGGGGGTTGCACTAATAATAATAAGGGGATACACTAGTAGTATAGGGACCTAACATGCCCCTCTCCTTCAAAAAGTGTTGTCCACAACACTTGAGTAGTTCTAGATGCTTTTGTATAAAATTCTCGCCCTCCCATGTTGAATCTTCAGCAGGTAAGTTCTTCGACTTGATGAGATACTATGAAATTGATCGATTTGGTAGCTGTCAGTTTCTTGTTTCCATGACTGCTTTAGGTTTAAATATGATTTTTCCTTCCTCATCAACGCTTGACAATATTGTTTGAACTAGGACCTTAACATATATAACCTTCTTTAAGCATGAAACATGGAAAATTGGGGGCACTTGGGAAGATGCAGGAAGCTCCAATTTGTATGCCATAGTAACAATATTTTGCAACACTTTATAAGGACCATAGTACTTTGGTGATAATTTGTTATCCTTCTTAGCTTGCTTGAGGGACATTTGTTTGTATGTTTGTAGTCGTAAAAATAACCAGTCGCCTTTATCAAAACTTCTTTTGTTGTGATGTTGATCGTCGTGTTGTTTGATTCGGTCTTCGCGAAAGTGAGGTTGTCCTTTTACTTCCTGATATGTCCTTCTATTTTGAAAGTTTGAGGAGTGGTAATTCCTCACAATGAATTACAAGATACCATCGGATATGCCTTCGACTAACCGTGATGCCAAGCGACCACTAGAATGGCGGTTAGACCAACCCGCTAGTCCAACTGCCGTGCCAGTGGTCACTTGGCAACACGGTTGGGCGAGGGCATCAACCTTGTGCACACAAAGCTATCTTTGTGGGCAGGATCATTGCACTTGCATGGTCCCAAGGCCAATGGCCCATGCCACTACTCTAATTGCCATGCAAGTGACCACTTGGCGCCATTGGTAAGCGGGGGCATCAACACCTAGTGTGTGGGCGGAGTTGATACCACGACTTAGCTACAATGTTAAGGGGCCACCGACATGGCGGCTCGAGCAACCCACCACTCGAGCCATTATGCTAGTGACCCCTTAGCATCGTGGCTAGTCGGGGTCATTTTGGAATCGGCTCCACCTCCATTGTGTGGGCGGGCCTTGATTATGAAATCAACCCCCTACCCAATTATTTTTATTTTTAGAATTTTTATTTTAAAAGTTTTTCTTAAACCTTTTCTTTTTAATGTTTTTAATTTAATATTAACTTTTTTTACTTTAATTTTTGATAAGTTTAATTATTATTATTATTATTTTTATTTATAATTTTTTATTTTATAATTATTTTTCTTACTTTAATTTTAAATATATATTTTGTTTATTTTGTACATGTAATGATTAAATTTTCTCTCATAAGAAAAGATTGATGGGTTTTCCCCATTTGGGGTTTTGCCCTTGTCATTTGCCGAAAACTTTGGTGTCCCGTGTCTAATCATTTATTGCATTCTCTATTGCTCTATTGAATAAGTTAATGGCTGAAAATTTTCATTTATAAATACTTAATGATTGGAATGCTTTAAATTGTGTCGATAGAAGTAGTTATGAGTTTGAAAAATTGAACTAATCTTGATTGCACTAGAAAATCAACACTATTGAGTGTGACAACCTTATGAAGGTAGCCTTTAATAGAGGTATAGGATTCATTAAACCATGTTTCTTGGTTGAAGCTACAAAGGGCGGTATGAGGTATTGATGCTTTGAAATGATGCTTTTAAAAATAGTGCATCCTTTGCATTATCTTGATTTTTTAGGGTCATCCATAAAATAATTTATAAAAATTATTGAGATAAATCTCGTGGAATTGTGATTAAAATATGCATAAAGAAGGTGGGGAACCACTTGTCTTCCTCTTGAAAGTAGGTTTTCATATCCTTGTAAATACCATTATTAACAAACTCCATCAATTAACAAATATACCTCATATCAAAATAAATGAAATCATCCACTGCAAAAATACATACTTCGAGAACATAAGGAATATCTCCAAATGTGCATTGGTAAAAATGAATTAGAACTAAGACCTTGTGAAAAACCCAAGGAAATATTTATCTAAATAAACGTTTTGAACTCTACAAAATAGATGGCCTAAAACTTTGGCTTCATGGTCACAAAAAGTGTGTGGTTGCACTAGTAAATATTCATAGGTATGTTGATAAATGTAGAGAAAAATTCGGTTTTGTGATGCCACTAGCAAATATTCTTTAAGTATGTTGACAATTCTAGAGAAAATGTCAGGAAAGAAAATGATGAGCCAAAAAATATAGTTGCCAATAAATTCTCTATATGGAATGCTTGAAGTGGGATCTCCAATCGAACCCTAAAAAATGTGAAGAATGTGAAACCCTATATTTGCAACGATTATGGAAGTGTATCTAGTCAATAAGCCTTAGATCCTTTGTAAATAAAGGAGATAAAAGCCATGGATCCACAATTACAACAATGATGCCATTAACAAAAAGTCCCGTATTTGTTGTTGAGAAAATCACAAAATAATTCAACGGGATAAAATGTAGGGCACTTCAGTATCATATAGAAGAACCCTTTTTTTATTTGTTCTATCATGGAATATTGATTTCTAGTTTCTTTTAATGGACACAAATAATTGTTGAATGTGTGATAGGTAAGAACATTTAAATAAGGAAAAGAGAAAATTGCATTTCTACAACAAACCTTAGGGCAAAATTACCTTAGGTTGGTACTGAAATTACCCTATTACACCACATTATATGAGTAGAGGAATATATTTTTAGGAGGGCTATAATAAATAGATAATATGGAGGCTAATGCACCACCAAAGCATATCACACCATCAAGTAGATGGAGCAATCACTCAGAAAAGTATTCAAAAAAAATATTGTTAATTTTAGGCGTTATTAGTGGTTCACTTGTCATGGTTTTCTTATCTTTGCTTGCAACTATGATAAGATTGAAATCTTCCATATTTAGAAGGTGATACAGAGGTGTTCAAGAAAAGGAATTTAGACTAATCATTGCAATGGCTTGCGAGCACATTTTGGACCCTATTATTTCAAACCCTTAAACTCGCGTTCCAGTTTCCTTAGGGAGCGATCTACACTCACATAACAGAATTTGAATCTTTAATAAGAGAATAGCTCTAACTTCACTTCTAGTTATCCCTTTGTTTCCATTCCCCTCGTACAACGATTCATGTTGAATTGTTACTAATGGATTTGGGTGTAACTTGTGTCACTCCCACTCCTCGACTTTGCATTGCTCATGGGCTTTGGAATGTTATATCAGTTTTTGGGTTCTTGGCTCTGGAATGCTATATCGTCTTTGGGTTGCTCACGAGCTTTGCAATGCTATATCATATTTGGGTTTCTATGCTCTAGAATGTTATATCAACTCTAGGTTGCTTGCATGCTCTAGAATGTTATATTGACTTTGGAGTTATATATCGGCTCTGGACTTCTCGATCTGGAATACTATATTGGATTTGGGTTGCTTAACTCTTGAATGTTATATCAAATATGGGATTCTCAGCTCTGGATTATATCAGGCTTGGGTTCTTTCATATACTATATATATATATATATATATATATATATATATATATATATAATATATATATATATATAAAATATATATATATAATATAAATATATATAAATATATATATAGATAGATAGATATGGGACCTATTGATGGTGTTAGAACTCTGCTAACATAAGGGGGTCTCTGTAATGATGTCTCAGTTATACTTGACACCATGTCTGATAGGAGCCCCATCCTGGAGATAGGCTCGACTGCCTTTGTAATGATCTTAAAGAATTTCCTTGGTCGAAATAAATCAACGTAAGAGAACATACACATAAATTTCAAGAGAAGCAAGTTAGCTTTGTGAAACATACAATTGCAATGTCTATGAAGTAATTTCATATACGGGAAGAGAAAGAGTGAGCCTTTAGAATAAAAGTAATAGTGCCATCCCAATAAATACACACATACATGTAGAAAGAATTGTTAGTTAATCTGCAAATATCTTTCCAAGTAACAACGATCATAAAAAGAAACAAGACACATGTTTCAATTAAGATATATACCAAATCCAACAAAATAGTTCATTTTCCTTAGTACATATGAACACAACATACATAAAAAAAAC
This sequence comes from Pinus taeda, assembly GCA_000404065.3. NCBI lineage: Eukaryota > Viridiplantae > Streptophyta > Pinopsida > Pinales > Pinaceae > Pinus > Pinus taeda. The sequence goes on from APFE030157863.1 coordinate 28,268, forward strand.
ATGAAATAATAGTCTCACAATATTCACGTTACATGCATGAAATTACGTTACACTCTGATAGCTTCAAAATATTATGTGAAAGTGCCAAGATACATAATTACAATGATACATCACTGGCCCCAATAGTGGAACATGAAGCCACCACATGCTCCTCCGAAGAATGATCTTCTCTCTTATGCCAATATTGAGAAGCCAAGGCTAAAATTCACTTTTCTTGATTTATGAGGGTTTATTTATATCAAACAAGATGACCTTTGACCTCCCATGTGACCTTTAAGCTCTGTCATGACTCTTGAGCTTCCTATATGACTTTTGAGCTCCTCTACAACCTGTGGACTTCCTAGTGACTATTCATATTCCATGTGTGACCCTTGGGCTTCCACATATTTTACATTTTCTATTTTTTGAAGTTAAAATATTACATTCCACCTAAATTGTGGCAAAACACGTGTTTATGTTCATTCTTTAGAAAATCACAATTTGACGATTGTGACAGGAGGTTCCATTGTAACGTATCAACAACAAGCTCCATCCTCTATTGTTATGTCTTCAAATATTTATGATAATTCTAGAATGTACTTCATCTTCACCCTCCAAAAGGTTTTAATATAGTATTGGAAACTTATATGTCATCATGGTTTGTGATCTATCTTTCGTAGTTCATAATTCCTTTATCTCCTTCATGATGGTATCTTTATGTCTCACCTACACAAGAGTCTTATTGAAACCTCTTATTGATGAACTCATTGACTATCATCTTCCATGATAAGATGCTATGGTAATAGGTTCTAATTCAATAATACCTTAAAATGGAATTCACTCATGGCAAGACAAACACAGTCCCAAAATCACCTATTCTATCTTGATTTCTCATGCAAGATGCCCACTTTTATTGTACAATGTGCTAGTATTGGGTGATGATCTTTCTTGGGCACATGGCATAGGTTCAGGAGACAAGAGGTGAGGGTATGGGAATTTGAACTGCACAGTGTGCTAGGGAAAGAGAGAAGAATAATCTTGTTGATCCGGATTTAAACAAGAACGCAACAAATTACATATTTAACCATAAATACAAAGATGTAGTAGAAATAACAATTCATTTTATTAATATCAAATACTGAAATATGCTTACAAACAGAATGGAAATAAAACTAGCTCGGGTGATGGTAGCTTATCTATGAGAAGAGATGTGGTAGTTACATGCCTCTGAACTGTGTTACAATGAGGCTCCAAGGCCTATTTATCATTGAGAAATAGTGGAAAATCCTAAACATCCAAAACCCTAACCCTAGGAGATGAAGCACCAAACTATGGGCCCCGTTTGGGTAAATTGGTACATCAACTTCCAGGGGTCATAAATTTGGCATACGATCTTCATTTAACAAGCACAATACCTCGTTAGAAATATCTATCTGAGCGCTACAACTTTTGAGTGAGCGACATCAATTCACGACCCATGTTGCTCTTAGTTTTCCCAAAAAACTTCGTTTACGGCCTCAAAATAGCTCCGGAAATTCACGACCCGAAAAACTGCCAAAAATAGTAAATTGTGCTATAAATAAGGAAACTGAAAAATTGTAAGAAACAATAGTGGGGGTCCATGTGGAATAGGCGGGTGGCCATCAATATCAACCTGGATCATTCCTCCCCTCTTAGGAAGCAATGGTCCCCATTGCGTTGAGTTCCTCCACGAGATGAGGAAACTTCTGTTGAACTTGGTCCCTAGTGAGCCACTTGCCCTGGTGAAGGAGTTGGCCTGCTTTGACAACTTGATATAGTTTGATCCTTTGTTGTCAGGTGTTCTTGATCTGTATTTCCATGATCCTATCAGCTGTGTCTTGTTCCATGCAATCTTGATTTAACTCTGTAGGTGTGAGTTGTTCTACAATGTCTGATGTGTCTAGCAATGGTGGGAAGTATGGTCGAAGGCTGTCCACATTGAACACTAGGTGCAGGCCAAGGAATGGGGGAATGCTGAGCTCAAATGCATTGTCTTCCACAACCTTGGTAATGGTGTAAGGACCATATTAGATTGGTCTGAGTTTCTGATAGACTCTGGTAAGGTGTTCCTTTTGAAAATGCAACCAGGCTTTGTCACCCACCTAAAACTTATGTGGCACCCAATGTTGATCATGTCACTTCTTGTACTTGACATTTGATTCTCCAGAATGTCATGGACCTGCTGGCGGATATGTTGGATGTTGTCAATGAAGTTGTTTTCCTTATCGGTTTCAGACTAAGCATGAGCCAAATTTGCTGAAGTAGCTGCAAATGGCATGGCCACATCAATGGGAGATAATGGCTGGAATCCCAAGCCCACCTGAAAAGTGTTATGGCCAGTCGAACTATGGAGAGCCTGGTTATAGCTGTGATGTACATAGGTAGGCTCTCATCTCATGTGCATGGATGCTTTGAGTTGTACATGGGCAGAATGTTTATGATCATCCTGTTGAGGACCTCTGTCTGGCCATCAGTTTGGGGATGGAAAGTTGTGGACATAGTGAGCTTGGAGTCCAGCATTGACCAGAGACTAGACCAAAATGTACTGAGGAACCTATTGTCCTGATCGGAGATGATAGGATCCCAAATTGTATCCACACTCGTTTGAAGAAGAGTTTAGCAGTGGCTTCCGTTGTGATATTCTTCTTGCAGGCTGCCATAATGGCCATCTTCGAGAATTTGTCGAAAACCACAAAAACATAGTTGTTTCCATGCTTAGTAGAAGGAAGGCCCGACATGTAATCCATGGAGATGTATTCCCAAGGTTTAATAGGAGTAGGCAATGGAGTATAGAGGCCTTGATTCTTGATTGTCGGTTTGGCAAGTGGTGCAGGTAATGCAGGATCTGATGTATTTCCCGACATCCTGTCGAAGATTCGGCCAATAGAAATACTTCTGCAGTACTACCACCATTTTCTCGACCCCAAAATACCCAGCGACCTGACTGTAGTATACTTCCCAAATCATCTTGGCACGCTCGCTTGAAGGAATAAAAAGGTGTCCTAGGTGGCATAATAAGCATCCTTGAGGTGAAAATCTAGAACTTGCTAAACCTCCAAGAGCATATCATATGTGTGGCTGAATTCTCGGTCGCTTTTGTAGAGAAGTGACCAATCAGGAGTCTCATTCACAAAAGATTTGAGCACGGTGGTTAATGCCATGATCATTGATCGGTTGAGGCAATATGCAACATTATTGGTGCTGCCCTGCTTATACTTGATATTCAAATTGAATTGTTGCAGGTATGTGGACCACTTCTGATGGCAATCATTCTACAACTTCCCTTGCGTCTGTATGACCGTTTCCTTCCCCAAAATGTAATGCTTCCATTGTCGAAAGGCTTGCACAATGGAATACATCTCTTTGTCATAAGTGGGATACTTCCAAACTATGTCTGAAAGTGTCTCACTATGATATTCCACTGGATGCCCCTGTTGAGTAAGGACTACCCCAATAGCATAGTTAGAGGCATCTCTCTCGATCTCAATTGGATGTTGCAAGTCTGGTAATGTGAGCATTGGTGCAGGCAGAGGCGATGTTTCAACTCTGTGAATCCCTTCTATTGAGATTCAGACCAAAATAATTTTTCTTTCGCTCCTCCCTTAGTGACTTGACTCAATGGCCAAGTGATATGAGAGAATCCCAACACAAAATTGTGGTAGAAATTAGCAAGACCTAGAAAGCTGTAGAGCTCTGTCAGAGTATCTAGAGCTAGCTAATACCGAATAAATTGGATGTTCGTTGGATCCACATGCACGCCCCATTCATCAATAATGTATCCTAGATACTAAACCTGGGTCATGCCAAAAGTGCATTTCTCAAAATTGGCACATAGCTTGTGTTGTCGCAGTGTTTGGAGAACTTGTCGAATGTGGTGGAGGTGCTCTTCCCAACTTTGGCTAAATATCAGGATGTCATCCAAGTGTACTACTACAAATGAGTTGGTTAATGGCCACAAGATGTCATCCATCAACCTCATGAAGGTTGCAGGAGCATTCTTCAACCCGAAAGGCATAACCAACCATTTGAAAAGGACCTCCTTGGTTTTGAAGGTAGTCTTCCACACATCGGAGGGCTCAATTGGTACTTGGTGATATCTTGATTTGAAGTCGATCTTGGTGAAATATTTCCCCCATTCAGTTGGTCCAGAAGGTCATTAATCCATGGGATTTGGTGCCTATTCTAGACAGTGATCTTGTTTAGTGCCCGATAGTCAATATAGAGTCTCCAAGTCCCATCCTTCTTCTATACCAACGCGATCGGGCTCCCACAGGGTGATGAAATTGGCCGCACATGATCTTTCTGCAGCAGCTCCTGAATCTGCCTCTTGATTTCGTCGTTCTCCATAGTGAAGTGTTGATAGATTGGTTAATTGGGCAATGACGTACCTACAGTCAGATCGATGGAATGCTTGACCTCATAGTGTAGAGGCACCTTTGCAAGGGAGGTGAAGATGTCCTCATACTCCTCGACGATCTTGTCCATCTATTGTTGTCGTGCGGAGGGGCCCTATCTAGAGATCGTGGCCACTATATTTTGCTTTCCCTGACGACATATCATCAGGAAAACAAATTTCCCGATTTTGGAAATGAGCTTACTACATTTTTTTGCAGTAACCAAAGAGATGGTAGTAGGCGGTGCTACCTCCGGTATCCTGTACAACGTATTTATAGAAGTAACAATAACAACACGAGGCCTTGACTCATACACAACATGCCACTTCCATAAGTATGGTTGGCCTAATAATACATCACAAACATTGAGGGGAGCAACGTCACATAATACCTCATCAGTGAAGGGATTGATGCTATATGGAAGGTGACACTGCTGGCTCACGCAAAGATTCTATCCTTGGTGAAGCCACCTGATGATGTATAGTTGTGGATGTGTTGTGGTTGGTAAGTCCAGCTACTTCAAGACCTCTGTCGAAATGAGGTTCTTTACCCACATCTAGGAGTGGAAGATGCCCTCCTCCTCCTTTGGATCTTCGGGTTCCTCCTTATGGATCTTTGTGGTGGCAATGATGGCATTGGGCTCCACATCAATAATCTTCTTCCCTTTGTAATTCCCCTTGTCAGGTTCTGACTCAGAGTCGGAACATGCATTTGATTATGAAGCCTTTAGCTCGACCACCAGTGACTGCTTGGCCCAACACTCACTTTTGTTGTGAGTGGAGCTCTTATGGAACTCACACCACTTTCCCATGTCCTTCTTCGGCTTCATGATGTTGTTCTTTGCTTAAGTAGTTCTGGATGATTTTGTATAAAATTCTCGTCCTCTCATGTGGAATCTTCAGCAGGTCAATTCTTCCACTTGATGAGATACTCTGAAATTGATCGATTTGGTAGCTATCAGTTTCTTATTTTTGTGACTGCTTCAAGTTTAAATATTATTTTTCCTTCCTCGTCAAGTTCTAACAATATTATTTGAACTAGGACCTTAACACCTATAACCTTCTTTAAGCATGAAACATGGAAAATTGGGGGCACTCGGGAAGATGCACGAAGCTCCAATTTGTATGCCATAGTAACAATATTTTGCAACACTTTATAAGGACCATAGTACTTTGGTGATAACTTATTATCCTTCTTAGCTTGCTTGAGGGACATTTTTTTGTATGGTTGTAGTCGTAAAAATAACCAGTCACCTATGTCAAAACTTCTTTTGCTGTGATGTTGATCATCGTGTTGTTTGATTTGATTCTGCGCAAAAGTGAGGTTATCCTTTTTCTTCTTGATATGTCCTTCTATTTTGACAGTTTGAGGACTGGTAATTCCTCACAATGAATTACAAGATATGGTTAGATATGCTTTCGACTACTATGATGCCAAGCGACCACTAGCATGGCGGTTGGACCAACCCGCTAGTCTAGCTATCATGTTTGTGGTCACTTGGCGACACGGTTGGATGAGGGCATCAACCTTGTGCAAACAAAGCTATCTTTGTGGGCGGAATCATTGCACTTGCATGGTCACAAGACCAATGGGCCATGCCACTACTCCAATCGCCATGCAAGTGACCACTTGGCGCCATTAGTAAGTGGGGGCATCAACCCCTAGTGTGTGGGCAGAGCCGATGCCACAACTCAACTACAATGTTAAGGGGCCACCAACATGGTGGCTCGAGCAACCCACCACTCGAGCCATTATGCTAGTGACCCCTTAGCATCATGGCTAGATCGGGGGTCAATTTTGGAATCGACTCCCACCTCCATTGTGTGGGCGGGGTTGATTTATGAAATCAACCCCCTACCCCAATTTTTATTTTTAGGATTTTTTCCTTTCAAGTTTTTTTTTTCTTATCTTTTTTTTTAATGTTTTTAATTTTATATTAACTTTTATTTAATTTTTGATAAGTTAATATTATTATTATTTAAATTTATTTTTAATGTATTTTATAATTATTTTTCTTATTTTATTTTTTAATATATATTTTGTTTATTTTGTACATGTAATGAATTAAAATTCTCTCATAAGAAAAGATTGATGGTTTTTCCCCATTTGGAATTGTCCCCTTGTCATTTGCCAAAAACTTTGGTGTCCCGTGTCTCATTGTTTATTGCGTTCTCTATTGCTCTATTGAATAAGTTAATGGTTGAAAATTTTCATTTATAAATACTTAATGATTGGAATGCTTTAAATTGTGTCAATGGAAGTAGTTATGAGTTTGAAAAATTGAACTAGTCTTGATTGCACTAGAAAATCAACACTATTGAGTGTGACAACCTTATGAAGGTAGCCTTTAATAGAGGTATAGGATCCATTAAACCATGTTTCATGGTTGAAGGTGCAAAGGGTGGTATGAGGTATTGATGCTTTGAAATGATGCTTTTGAAAATAGTGCATCATGGAATTGTGAGTAAAATATGCATAAAGAAGGTGTGGAACCACTTGTCTTCCTCTCGAATGTAGGTTTTCATATCCTTGTAAATACCATTATTAACAAACTCTATTAGTTGACAAATATATCTCATATCACAATAAATGAAAGCATCCACTGCAAAAATACATACTTCTAGAACATAAGGAATATCTCCAGATGTGCATTGGCAAAAATGAATTAGAAATAAGACTTGGTGAAAAACCCAAGGAAATATTTATCTAAATAAATGTTTTGAACTCTAAAAAATAGATGGCCTAAAACTTTGGCTTCATGGTCACAAAAAGTGTGTGGTTGCACTAGCAAATATTCATAGGTATGTTGATAAATGTAGAGAAAAATTCGGTTTTTGTATGGAATGCTTGAAGTAGGATCTCCAATCAAACCCTAAAAAATGTGAAGAATGTGAAACCCTAGATTTGCAACGATTAGGGAAGTGTATCTAGTCAATAATCCTTAGATCCTTTGTAAATAAAGGAGATCAAAGCCATGGATCCACAATTACAACAATGATGCCACTAACCAAAATTCTTGTATTTGTTGTTGAGAAAATCACAAAATAATTCAACGGGAAAATAAAATGTAGGGCACTTTAGTATCATATAGGAGATCCCTTTTTCTATTGGTTCTATGATGGCATATTGATTTCTAGTTTCTCTTAATGGACACAAATAATTGTTGAATGTGTGATAGGTAAGAACATTTAAACAAGGAAAAGAGAAAATTACATTTCTACAACAAACCCTAGGGCAGAATACCTTAGGTTGGTACTGAAATTACCCTATTACACTACATTATATGAGTAGAGGAATATATTTTTAGGAGGCCTATAATAAATAGATAATATGGAGGCTAATGCAACGCAAAAGCATATCACACCATCAAGTAGATGGAGCAATCACTCAGAAAAGTATTCAAACAAAATATTGTTAATTTTAGGCATTGTTAGTGGTTCGCATGTCATGGTTTTCTTATGTTTGTTTGAAACTATGATAAGATTGAAATCTTCCATATTTAGAAGGTGATACGGAGGTGTTCAAGAAAAGGAATGTAGACTTACCATTGCATTGGCTTGTGAGCACATTTTGGACCCTGTTATTTCAAACCCTTAAACTCGCGTTTAAGTTTCCTTAGGGAGCCATCTACACTCACATAAGACAATTTCAATCTTTAATAAGAGAATGCCTCTAGCTTCACTTCTAGTTCTCCCTTTTTTTTCATTTCCCTCATTCGACAATTCATGTTGAACCCTTACTAATGGATTTGGGTGTAACTTGTGTCACTCCCACTCCTCGACTTTGGGTTGCTCATGGGCTTTGGAATGTTATATCAGCTTTGGGGTTCTTGGCTCTGGAATGCTATATTGTCTTTGGGTTGCTCACAAGCTTTGCAATGCTATATCATATTTGGGTTTCTATGCTCTAGAATGTTATATAAGCTCTAGGTTTCTTGCGTGCTCTAGAATGCTATATTGACTTTGGAATTATATATCAGCTCCGAATTGCTCGCATGATTTGGAATGCTATATTGGATTTGGGTTGATTAACTCTCGAATGTTATATCAGATATGGGTTTCTCAGTTCTGGAATGTTATATGAGGCCTGGTTCTTTCATATACTATAAATATATATATATATGGAACCTGTTGATGGTGTTAGAACTCTGCTAACATAAGGGGGTCTCTGTAATGATGTGTCAATTATACCTCACACCATGTCTGATAGGAGCCCCATTCGAGAGATAGGCCCAACTACCATTGTAATGATCTTAAAGAATTGCCTTCGTCGAAATCAATCAACATAAGAGAATATACACATAACTTTCAAGAGAAGCAAGTAAGTTAGCTTTGTGAAACATACAATTGCAATGTGTATGAAGTAATTTCATATACAGGAAGAGAAAGAGTGGGCATTTAAAATAAAAGTAGTAGTACCATCCCAATAAATACACACATACATATAGAAAGAATTGTTAGTTAATCTGCAAAATATATTTCCAAGTAACAACAATCATAAAAAGAAACAAGACACATGTTTCAATTAAGATATATACCAAATCCAATGAAATAGTTCATTTTCTTTAGTACATATGAACACAACCATATATAAAAAAACATGAAATAATAGTCGCACAATATTCACGTTACATGCATGAAATTACATTAGGCCCGGATAGCTTCAAAATATTATGTGAAAGTGCCAAGATACATAATTACAATGATACATCACTAGCCCCAATAGTGGAACATTAAGCCACCACTTGCTCCTCCGAAGAATGATCTTCTCTCTTATGCCAATATTGAGAAGCCAAGGCTAAAAATCCCTTTTCTTGATTTATGAGGGTTTATTTATATCAAACAATACGACCTTTCACCTCCCATGTGACCTTTGAGCTCCGTCATGACTCTTGAGCTTCCTATATGACTTTTGAGCTCCTCTACGACCTTTGGACTTCCTAGTGACTATTCATATTCCATGTTTGACCCTTGGGCTTCCACATATTTTACATTTTCTAATTTTTGAAATTAAAATATTACATTGCACCTAAATTGTGGCAAAACACGTGTTTATGTTCTTTCTTTAGAAAATCACAATTTGACGATTGTGACAGGAGGTTCCATTGTAATGTATCAACAACAAGCTCCATCCTCTATTGTCATGTCTTCAAATATTTATGATAATTCTAGAATATATTTCATATTCACCCTCCAAAATGTTTTAATATAGTACTGGAACCTTCTAAGTCATCATGGTTTGTGATCTATCTTTCACAGTTCATAATTCCTTGATCTCCTTCATGATGGTATCTTTATGTCTCACCTACACAAGAGTCTTCTTGAAACCTCTTATTGATGAACTCATTGACTATCATATTCCATGATAAGATGCTATGATAATAGGCTCTAGTTCAATAATACCTGAAAATGAAATTTACTCATGGCAAGACAAACGCAGTCCCAAAATCACCTATTCTATCTTGATTTATCATGCAAGATGCCCACTTTGATTGGACAATGTGCTAGTATTGGGTGAAGATCTTTCTTGGGCACATGGTGTAGGTTCAGGAGACAAGACGTGAGGGTATGGGAATTTGAATTGCACAATGTGCTAGGGAAAGAGAGAAGAATAAGCTTGTTGATCCGGATTTAAACAAGAATGCAACAAATTACAGATATAACCATAAATACAAAGATGTAGTAGAAATAACAATTCATTTTATTAATATCAAATACTAAAATATGCTTACAAACAAAATGGAAATAAGACTAGCTCAGGCGATGGTAGCTTATCTTTGAGAAGAGATGTGGCAACTGCATTCCTCTAAACTGTGTTACAATGAGGCTCCAAGGCCTATTTATCATTGAGAAACAATGGAAAACCCTAAATTTCCAATAACCTAACCCCAGGAGATGAAGCGCCAAACTATGGGCCCCGTTTGGGTAAATTGGTATATCAACTTCCAGGGGTCATAACTTCGGCATACAATCTTCGTTTGACATGCACAATACCTCGTTCAAAAGATCTATCTAAGGACTACAACTTTTGAGTGAGTGACATCAATTCACAATCCATGATGTACCTGTTTTTCCCAAAAAATGTTGTTTAGCGCCTTAAAACGGCTCTGGAAGTTCACGACCCAAAAAACTGCCAAAAATAGTAAATTGTGCTACAAATAAGGAAACTAAAAAATTGAAAGAAACAATGGTGGGGATCCAAGTGGAATAGGTGAGTGGACATAAATATAAACTTGGATCATTCCTCCCCCCTTAGGAAGCAATGGTCCCCATTCCTTTGAGTTCCTCCACAAGATGAGGAAACTTCTGTTGAACTTGGTCCCTGGTGAGCCACTTGCCCTAGTGAAGGAGTTGGCCTGCTTTGACAACTCAATATAGTTTGATCCTTTGTTGTAGGGTGTTCTTGATCTTTGTTTCCATGATCCTATCAGTGGTGGCTTGTTCCATGCAATCTTGATTTAACTCTGTATGTGTGAGTTGTTCTACAATGTCTGATGTGTCTAGCAATGGTGGCAAGTATGGTTGAAGGCGGTCCATATCGAATGCTGGGTGCAGTCCAAGGAATTGGGGAATGCTGAGCTCAAATGCATTATCTTCCACAACCTTGGTAATGGTGTAAGGACCATATCGGATTGGTCTGAGTTTCCGATAGACTCTGGTAAGGTTTTCCTTTTGAAAATGCAAACAGACTTTGTCGCCCGCCTAAAACTTGTGTGGCACCCAATGTTGATCATGTCATTGCATGTACTTGGCATTTGATTTCTCCAAAATGACATGGACTTGCTAGCAGATATCTTGAAGGTTGTCAATGAAGTTATTTGCCTTATTGGTTTCATACTAGACATGAGCCAAATCTACCAGAGTAGCTACAAATGGCATGGCCACATCAATGAGACATAGTGGCTGGAATCCCAAGCCCACCTGAAAAGTGTTATGGCAAGTCGAGCTGTCGAGAGCCTGGTTACAGTTTTGATGTACACAGGGTAGGCTCTCATCTCATGTGCGTTGATGCTTTGAGTTTTACATGCGCAGAATGTTTACGATCATCCTGTTGAGGACCTCTGTTTGGCCATCAGTTTGTTGATGGAAAGCTATGGACTTAGTGAGCTTTGAGTCTAGCATCAACCAGAGACTAGACTAAAATGTATTGAGGAACCTATTGTCCTTATCTGAGATGATAGATTGTGGGATCCAGAAGTGTACCCACACTCATTCAAAGAAGAGTTTAGGAGTGGATTCCACTGCGATATTCTTCTTGCGGGCTGTCATAATGGCCATCTTCGATAATTTGTCAGACAACCACAAAAACACAGTTGTTTCCATACTTAGTAGAAGGAATGCCCGACATGTAATCCATGGAGATGGATTCCCAAGGTTGACTAGGGGTAGGCAGTGGAGTATAGAGGCCTTGCTTCTTGATTGTCGGTTTGGCAGTGGCATAAGCAATGCAGGATATGATGTACTTCCTGACATCCTGTTGAAGATTCGGCCAATAGAAATACTTCTGCAGTACTGCCACTATTTTCTCGACCCCGAAATGCCCAATGGCTCGACTATAGTGTGCTTCCCAAATCATCTTGGCACGCTCACTTGGAGGAATACAAAGGTGTCCCATGTGGCATAATAGGGCATCCTAGAGGTGAAAATATGGAACTTGCTAACCCTCCAAGAGCGTCTCGTATATGTGGCTGAATTCTGGTTTGCTTTTGTAGAGAAGTGACCAATCAGAAGTATCGTGCACAAAATAGTTGAGCACGGTGGTTAATGCCATAATCGTTGGTTGGTTGAGGCAATCTGCAACATTATTGGTGTTTCCCTCCTTATACTTGATATTCAAATCTACAAATATTCACTGCAAATCCAACCATTTGTCCATGTATCACGAGTCTTCCCTCCAAAAGGACAAAAAATTCCCTCCTTCCCTTTATTTGTATAAGGAAAAAAAATTCCCTACCTCCCTCTATCAAACGTTAACATTACATTTATTATTTCTGTTGTTCACCACACAGCATCAAACATTTCTACTCTTTTGCTCGCCACACAGAATGTTGGCACATCAAATTACATTTCGCATTTTGGCACATCAAACATTTCACCACCCAACGTCAACATTCGTTGGTGGGTACAAAATAATTGTTTAAAGCATCCCAGAAATTGGTGCCCTATGGAAACGTGGCATAGATTCCAAAAAATGCCCTATATAACAATGAACTCCACACCATCTCCAGCGCCATCTCCATCTCCTCATCATTTTTCTGTAGTATTATCCTATTTTCCTTCACCTTCACCTTCGGGCGTAAGAATGGCTTCAGTTGTGAAATGTGCCACCCTAAGCAGCCATCATGAGCTTGAGAATGCGTTCCGCAAGTTCGACACCAACGATGATGGCAAAATATCCAAGTCGAAACTAAGTGCCCTGATTATGGAGGCGGAGATTGAAGGGCTGATGAAGGAGGTGGACTCCAACAAAGATGGCTTCATCAACTTGGACAAGTTCGTGGAGGCCAACTCCAATAACCTCAATGCCACCCGTCTCATGCGAGAATTCATTTCAGCTGTGAAATGTGCTGCCCTGCCCAGCCATCTAGAGATGGAGGACGTGTTTTGCAAGTTTGACACCAACAGCAACGACAAAATATCAAAATCCAAACTGAGCACCATCCTCAAGTGCAGAACAATGGAGGAGGAGATTGACGGGGTGATGAAGGACGTGGACTCTAAGAAAGACTACTTCATTAGCTTCGATGAGTTCGTGGCCGCTAATGCCATTGACCTTAATGCCACCCGTCTCATGCGAGGCATGGCTTCAGCTAATTGACGCCCACGCCACCCCCTCTAATTAATAAATAAATAATCACTATCACCTCACCTCTCAACGCTTAACTCTATCATTATCGTTATATGAGGCCTTAATGCATGTACTCTTTCTTTCTCCTATCCTACTTAGTTTTAAATATTTGAAATAACTACACACTCTTGTGGTCTTCATGGGATTCACTATCCCTAATCTCTTTTTACATACTTACCCTATTGTTGTTATTGTTTGAGAAAAAATTATTTAAAATAACTACACACTGACTTATATTTTTTTTCTTTTCACTTAAGTTGTTGTTGTTTGAGAAAAAATCATTTAAAATAACTACACACTAATCTATTTGCCAAAAAATCATTTAAAATAGTTACACACTCATCTATCTTACTTACTTACGTTGTTGTTTGACAAAAAAACATTTAAAGCTTCATATTCTTTTGTGTTACTCAAACCAACATGATTAGCTGATAGGGAATCACCCTAAAACAATGAAAACAAGCAAGTTGACCTTAGCTCATATGATTATATATTTGTAGATTTTTAAAGAAGTATTACCATATTAAACTCTCTTGTTTTATCACTAATCTACCTAAAATCATGCTAAAAGGTAAGTCGTGCATTATTTTCTTCTAAAATTTAATTAGTGTATAATTAAAAGTGAATATATCAAAAGAAAACTACATATCTTCATTTTCATTTAGTTTTACTATATTTTATCGAATATCATACTATATATATATATATATATATATAATATATAATATATATATTATATATATATATAATATATATCTATAATATATATATATATATATATATATATATATATAACTATATAATATATATATAATAATATATAATATATATATAATATATATATATATAATATAGATGTTATATATCTATATATATATATATATATATATATATATATATATATATATATATATAATAGATATATACATATATATATATATATAAATATATAAACAAACAAACAAGCAGGTTTCATTTATTCTTGGAAAGAAAATCAGCAACATAAATGTTGTTGGTTGATTATCTTTACCTAAGCCAAAAGTAAGACAACATTTGTATTGTTGGTTTCATCTTCTACCATTTTATAATGGATAATTTTTAATTTTCCTTGGATTGGAAAAAAACAATATAGCATCTTTGTGTACAAATACATGGTTAGAAAAAAGCCATTGCAACGAATTTGGTTTATTGATAAAATTTTAACAGAAATATTTAAAATTTGATTGCATTAATTTTGCAATTTATTTTAAATATACTAATATCTTGCATTTATGTGTAGAGCTCATCCAAGTCAATAAATGAGTGCCTAAATCAAGAGCTAGATTAAGCATCTATTGAATCTAATACAAACCCTTGATACAAAACTCATATTGTCACTTGATGAAAGACTTAAATACTTGATTAAGCACATGAAAACTACCTTCATCAAGGGTTTGTGCAAATCTTTTTCATCCACCTCCCTTATCAAAAGTGCATCATGGATTGACGGATTCACCAATCTAAATTCATCTACTATAATAAGTATTGCTATTTTTTCCATGCCTATATAGTAACATTTAAGGCTAAATTTTGCTTGATTCAAATAAGAGATATGTGCCCAAAAATTAAGTACTATATCGAAATAAAAGAGGTGATGGGAATGATGCAACCGACATGAATTTTTGGACAAAGGAAATATCATCTATTATTACCCATATCCATATCAATTAAACTAGGCTAATATATGTTTATCACTCTACATGATTAGAAGATGATTGGATTGAAGGTGAATCATGGTTGAATCCAATCCAATAGAGGCTCTGCCATCCATTTCATAAAGAGGAGATTCCCTTTTAATATAAGCCATTATCCTTATGAAAATATGAGAAATTTTTATTGGAACAAAGATCACACTAAGAAGGGGTGAATCAATGTGAGAGAAATTTAACCATTTCACAACTTTTCATCATTGAACAATTAAGTATATTTTATTGGTATTTGACATGAGGGTTGGAAATGCACTCTAAAATAAAGTTGTAAATTTGATTTCAAGTGGGCTTAGATTTTATTTTTCAAGTTCGGAAAAGAGGCTTAAATTTGCATGCCCACACCAATCCCAATAAGATGAAACTGAATTCCCAATATTGCATGTTGCAATCCTTATCTTTGGGCAATTGATTGGAAAGAAAAATAAATTACTCTTCAATAAATATGAAATTTCATCCATGAATATATAGAAAAGGGTTAAAAATGTTGGCCCAATAACAGAGATTATCAATACCACACGCCCAAAAAACCATAATTCACTTCATATGGCACTTGTTCCTATGCCATATCTTTTAATTATTCAGTTTAATTAAAAGGGAAAAAAGTTGCATAACTTCCTTGGAGATAAATTCCAACCTTTGATTTTTGTATACTAATAAGAATATTCGATAATATTCCAGGTAGGTTAAATCTCCACCATCCTCCTAATAATTATTGATAATTAAAATAAAATCCTAAAAACCCTATTCCAAAATAGACAAATCTATCCATGTAATTATTGCATATAAAACAAAATGGGTCCCCGCTAACCATTTATGTGCAAGAAGGAAGTGTCAGTTTTATTGAGTTTACAAAGTGATCACTTACCACAAGATTTTAATGTGATCATTCATGACAATTCAAAATAAAGTTTCTTTTTAAAATAACATAAAATAAATACAACCTTAAATGGAATATGGTGTTTAATTCTGCCAATGAAATGTAAGACCAATAATACTTCAAACTATCATACTATGAGATCTTCAAACTATGTTAAAAAAAAAAATTATGGGCTTAATGTAAACTCAATATCTATGGCTTAATAAGGTTTTTTTTTGTATAGGTCTTATCATGCCGCTCCCCTTCCAAAAAGTGTTTCCTCAATATTTTACTATATGTGGTTGTTTTTGCATGAATAACCCATCTTCCCATGTCACTTCCTCCATTAGTAGGTTCTTTCATTTGATGAGGTACTTAATAAATACTCGATTTCTCATCTCATTAGAACCCGTTTCAAATATTGTTTTTGGTTCTAATGTTACTTTCCCTTATTCACTAATCTCTAGTACAATATTTTTCACTGGGTGCTTATCATTTTTTTTCCTTCTTTAAGCACGAAACATGGAAGACTAGATGTACATGTGAAGATGGAGGAACCTCTTTTTGATAAGCCATACTTCTAATCCTTTGCAACACCTTATAGGATCCATAATACCTTGGAGATAATTTATTTTCCTTCTTTTATTTCTTGAGGGATATCTTTTTATATGGTTGTAGTCTCACAAATACCCAATCCTCCACTTCAAATTCCCTTTGAATTTAAAGTTGATATGCTTATTGTTTAATCCTACTTTTTGCCATAAATAATTTATCCTTAAATAGTTTGAGAACCTCTTGTTGGTGTTATATGTGGTCCTTTATTTCTTGAGCCTTTGTATCCCTTTCAATGGTGATGTGATGTATAGAGGATGATGAAGTATGGAAGGATGTGGTGTACCACCATCCTACTAGGGGAAGCCATTTGATCCATTGCCTCTATGTATCATATGTTAAGTGACATAGACATCCTTCTAAATATTTTTTCACTACCTCAACTTTCTCATCATATTTAGGATGGTAAGATGAGTTGTGAGCCAATTGAGTACCCAATAAAGAAAATAATTCAGTCCAAAATTTCCTAGTGAAAATTTTATGTGTGTCACTTACAAAAGAAATTGGTATTTCATGTAGCTTTTGTTCTATTTCCATGAATTATTCTGCCACAATACTTTCTTCAAAAGGATTAGAAAAACATCAAAAGTGGCCATACTTTTTAATTCAATATATTGTTACCATAATGACATTCTTTCATTAAGATTTGGGTAAATGTATAATAAAATTCATTGAAACTTGTTTGCAACACTAGCTTGGTATGGCTAATGGTTGAAGGAGCCTTTGGGTATTGATATTCTCTCCTTTATTTTGCTAGCATACCACACATTCTTCCACAAATTTTTACACGGCAAATTTAAGACCTTAACAAAAAAAAAATTCTTGATCCAATGGTATGTCTTCAAAATCCCTCAATGTCCTCCTATAGGGTAAGTGTGTAATTTCAAAAGACTTTTGTTTAAGTTGAGAATTCTCGGATAAGTATGAGAAATCTTGATACTATAGCAAATCAATTTTCCATGTAATGTTTTCTACTACACCGGGGTCCTCCTATAGCAATTGAATGATATTGCATATCTTTTCATCTTGCTTCCATTCTATTCTTACTTCTTCCACCTAGTAAGATTGTGGAATGGAGATAGCACATATTAAACAATTTGTGTCATCCTTTTTCTTGAGTTTGCATCTGCCACAATATTTTGTTTTCCATGTCTCTAGATAATTTCAAAGTCATAACCCAACATCTATGTGTCCCCTTTTTGTTTCTTTTTTGAAGATAATCATTGCTTCAAAAAGTACTTCAAACTATCATGGTCTGTTTTTCTTTTCAAGTGTCTTCCTATTATGTATGGATGAAATTTATTAATTGCATGTAGTATTACCAACATTTATTTTCCATGGATGGGCTTTAGTAAGATTTTTCCTTTAAGTTTTACACTTTCAAAGTAAGGGGGAATTCCTTCTTGCATAAAAAATGCACCAATTTTGGGGGAGGTGGGAGTGGAAGGGAGTCTAATTAGTCTCGATCGAAATATTATGTCTCAATATGCTTGGGGGCTCGACCTAGCAGCCAATAATCAAGCAGAGTTTCTCGCCTTATGGAAAGGGTTGGAATTAGCTACTTCAAATAAAATGACTAACCTAATGATCTTCGGTGACAAACTATTTAAAGATGACATGTTATAATCCTTCTCCTTTGCTCCAAATAATTAGTGTAAATTCCTCTTAGTTTGAGCAATTGGTTTTCTTCCACATGCACAGGCATTTGAATTTGATGGTAGACGCCCAAGCCAAAAAAGAACATATATTGACCAAGGCAGCTTGGAAATATATTTTTGTCTCACTAATATCTCCATTCCCTAAGTCATGGTTTATTCCCCAAGGTGTAATTATGCCCTCATTTGTATTGATATCATAGAAGAAAACTCTCAAAATAGATGGTGCATTATAATCTCTTATCTAGATATTTCCATGGCTCTCCTCCAGAGAAGGAAGGCACTCAAGACCTAACACCTTTCCCTTTTCCAGCCATGGATCCTTGAGGTTTCATCCCAGTGTCATGTTTTCATAAACAAGTGGAAAGTCTCATTAATCCTTTCTTGTGTTGAGAGTCTAGTCTACTTAATACACCCCTAGTGGGTTTTTCTCTGGAATTCCTTGGCCTTGGAATTTTTCTCATTAAGAACTAGGATGGCATTAACTATGTTGTCCCATGACATTTATATCCCATTTAGTCTTGGTACTGTAAATGATCTTGAAATGGATTTGAAATCCTTGTTGTATTTTGGGTCATGGCAAGGTCTCAGGTATATGTATAAAATGAATTACCTAGCCTCTCATTCTATCCAAGTGTCACTAATTCATGTTTGGCTAGAATTGTGGGGAATATTGGTTAGTGCCTTAGCTACTTGGGTGCAAATGTTTTGTTCAATGATGGAAGATCCCTTGGCTATTCAGGACATTGTAAATTCTAGTATATTGTCTAATAGGATGTTGGAGGCAACCAAAGTGCTACAACTATCCATCCATCAATTGGAAGATATGGTTGAAAGGAAAACGCAATAATTTAAACCATTCCTAGAGGCTAAGTTACTTGGGATTCAAGATGTTATGGAGTAAGCATTAACTAGCCTTTGTGAGAAGATAAATCTCCTGAATGTTCATGTTTTTCTTGGGAGTGCTCTAAAACTAGTGGAGCACAACTTGATATGGGAGGATATGATCCTAGTAGTGCTTCCGAAAGGAAAAGACCTCATTGTGTGTGGGGGTTTTATGCTATGCGACATAGTCATTCCTGATTATCAAGATTTTGGTTGGTGTTTTGTTACAGTATCAAACTTTATTTCTCCATGTTGCAATGTAAATCTCATTTGAAACTTGGGTCTTTTTGTCGAGTATATAGTCATTATGTTTTTAGTATAGGGAGGACTTGTTGCCTTAGAGATTACATTTTTATTTTTTGGACTGTTGATTTCATCTTATTTCAAAATATTTAAGCATTGTGTAAGGGTTTGGCCCATAATATAACTTTATTAATATAAAATCCCTTACTAATTCCTTAAAAAAAATGCACTAATTCCATGCCCTAAGGCATCCCACTCCACAATGAATATTGTCGCTAAGATGGGAGTTGTACACACGACCTCTTTAAGTTCTTAAAAAAATTTGGTTGGTTCTTTGTTCCAAGAAAATTCTTCCTTCTTCAATAATTTTGTTAGAGATGTTATTTGACCATAATTCTTGAAAATTTTGCAGTAATATCCTTGAAATCCTAAGAATCCTCTAAGCTTCCTCAAGGTATCGAGAATTGGGCATTCCCTTATAGCTTTTATTTTGTTAGGGTCCACCTTGGCACCATCATGTGATACATTATGACCCAAATATTTCACTTCTTGAACCCCAAAGGCACACTTCGAAGGATTTGCATATAGTTGTTTATCTTCCAAAAGTGTGTAGACCTTGTCAACATGTTGTACAATCTCTTTCCAAGTTTTTTTTGTAGATTGGTATGTTATCAAAAAATAATAGCACAAATTTTCTAAGGGTTTGAAAGTAAAACTTATCAAGCTTTCACACATTGAAGATGCATTTGTAAATCCAAATGGCATCAAAAGCTCATAATGACCTTCATGTATTCTAAAGGTCATTTTGGGAATGTTTTCTTGCCTCATTCTAATTTGTTGATATCTAGAATAAAGATCCAAATTAGTAAAGAAAAATTATCCATGCAATTCATCTAATAACTCATCAATGACTGGTCCAAGGGGTGTTGGATAGACGGTGATTGGGTGCACAATTAAGGAACTCCTAGACGTTAAGTCACCAGTTTGGATGTTATTCTTGGGCATGACCATGATGTAGCCTCATGAATGCAAAACTTACAGCAAAATAATTTGTCAATGACTGAAATAGGAAACTTATCTTTGATTTTTATTTTATTGAGTTGTTTATAATCCAGACACATATTCCATGAACCATCCTTTTTGATAACCATCACTATTGGTGAAGAGAAAGTGCATTGGCTAGGTTTAATTATGCATTCCTATGACATTTATTGAACCATGCGCTCAATATTAGTTCTTTTTTCATGTGGATATTTGTAAGGCCGAATGTTAAGTGGCACACTTCCAGTTTGTAAATGAATAGCATGGTCATGACCTCAGATAGCTGGACAACCCTTAGGCATTTCTCCAAATACCTTAGCATTATTGTTGATAAATTTTGGAGATCTACTAGAGTAGAGGATATATATATTTGAACATCTAATGAACACAATTATCCAACTAAAACTTGGTGTCCCTTTTTTAGCATTTTTTTCATACTATTAGAGCCTCTCACATTATGTCGGTGAATGCATGACAATATTTTTTTGGAGTAATCTCTTCTAGCTCTAGAGCTTGTGAAGTTTTCACCTATTGATTTTATTCATCTTCACAATATATGTAGAATAATTTCTAGGCTCGCTACATTTATGCCATTTACTATACTTGTTTTCATCATTCAAACATAGTCCCTTTGCTCTTATTTCGTTCATTTTCTTAGGAGTCAAAATTATCAGTTTAGGAAAGGCAGCATGATTTTTTCTCTAGTTATTTGTGACCAATATTCTAGTGGCCATATTTTTACCATCAAATTTCCTTTACAAATTGGAAGCATGCTATATAGATTTAGTTTCAAAGAGGCACACCTATGTTCAATTCTTTCATTCAAAATTCCCATAAACAGGTCTAACAATTTATACTATGAAATATTCTTTACTCTGAGACTCAACTTTTGGAATTGTTGAATGTGTTCTATAAATAAACATTTTTGTTGAATATTTACCAATTGACTAAAAAATGTGTTTCTCTTAATATCCCCATAATGTATTATTAATTTCTTTGTAAACATGGATCAAGATATAACCGAATCATTTTTTCTTTCACAAATCCATTAATACAATACATGTTGGTCTTGTTCTAAAAACATGGATGCAATATTTACAATTTGTAAGGATTCCACTTGGTGTAGATCAAAGTATTGATCCATCTTAAACATCCATGTTATAGTATCATTACCATCAATTTAGCTCATATTGGTCTTCAGAATGTAGTACTTACTTGGTGCTAACTTGACGCCCTTATGATATGGATGTTGCATTTAAAATTCATGATTATGGTTCTTCGATTCAAAATTTAAGCTCTCCAACAATGATAACATATTCCCCATATGAGATTGATTCTCAATGACATGACTTTCATTATGTTCATGATTTATTTGGAATTCCACATCCATTTTAGGAAGCCTCTCCAAGAGAATATTCTCCATGGAAATCATGGATTTTTATGACTTCTTCCTTATTTTCATTCATCTTACTTTCCATTTCTCCTTTAAGATTTTCTTGTAAACCAGAGAAAACGATCATTAAGAGAGTGTGTATTTCCATAGTTATTCATATGGGGAGAAATTTTTGAATGAAATTGTGTAGCGGATGTTATATCCTTTCCAACATTTCAATTGGACTCTCCACCCATCATCAAGGACCTAAGAATTGAGTGATCACAAACGAGCACTAAGAAGTATTTTGTAGAAGAAATTTTTAAAATTATCTGTTAAATAATAATATTAAAATAATAAACTAGTTGTTAAAGAATAATACTAAAGAAATAAAATAACCATTAAAATAATAAAATAAATTAGAAGATCAAGGGGGGAAGAGACCTAGAAGGAAATTGAGGACAATATTAGGATTAAATAATTAGTTGTTAAGAGTCAAGTCAAGATATTTAAAATAATTGATAAACTAATTAAATGGGTTGTGAATTATTAATAGTTGAATACATAAAATAATTAGTTGTTAAAAGAAAGGGATCAAGCTACGAGATTCAAATAAATAGTTAATTAATTAATGGGAATGAGAATTAGAAGAAAATTGAGGACTATAATAGGATTAAATTAGTTGTTAAGAGTCAATTCAAGAGATTTAAATAATTGATCAATTGAGTAAAGGGGATGTGAATTAAAAGGAATTTGAGGTTAACATTAATAATTAAGAGGAAATGGGAATTTAGATAGAAATAATTAATTAACAAGAGAGGAAAATAATTAATGAGGGGAAACTTAAATAATCAATTCATCAATGCTTGAAAATGAGGGAAGTTAAGCGTAGAAAGAGAAACAACTATAAAATTTTATTGGGTTAGAAATAAATTGAATATATGATTAAATAATTTTAATTAAAGATGATTAAATAAAGGAAGGGGAAGCAGGTGGGGTAGGGGAGGGAGTGGGGCGAGAGGAGGAGAAGATAAATGTAAAGAGATAAGGAGGTGGGTGGGGGGAGATGGGAGCGTGGTAACTAATGAAAAATATGGTGGATAATTGGTTGCTAGGAATGGATTAATTTATAGCCATTTTCTCGATTAAAGTTTGCAAGGTGCTTCTCTATTTCAAGGGCCTCCCTAATGATTCTTGAGTTGTAAAAAATAATAGAGGTGAGAATGTTGGTTTGATTAAAGCAAACCAGATGCTTTGAATTAAAAGAGTCTTCATCTATGGAAGACTTAGATATTTAGAGATTATTGGTGTCAGATATGTGTTCTTTTAAATTAAGCTTTGAAGGGATGCCTAATTTGGCCAATGAATGATTTTCTACATGAACAGGGGATTGAGTAAACCGTTGAATTTAACGTGGGGTCAGACTTATATTTAGTTGATTGGAA
The DNA here is from genome assembly GCA_000404065.3 of Pinus taeda. Classification (NCBI taxonomy): domain Eukaryota; kingdom Viridiplantae; phylum Streptophyta; class Pinopsida; order Pinales; family Pinaceae; genus Pinus; species Pinus taeda. The sequence goes on from APFE030157863.1 coordinate 51,366, forward strand.
CATCTACTTAAAAGTTTTATGGGGTTTAAAAATAATCTTATCATTCTTTTTTTGTAATATTTTTTCTATAACGTAAGTAGTCCCTTTCACGGAAAATTTCAAGGATGGAAGTTTATCCTATATTTTAGAAACCTTGGCAAATATTAATAGTCCCTAATATGCAAATTGTAAACTGTTTGGTGATATTTTTGTAAAAATATTCATATTTCTAATGAATTTATATTAGTATATATAAAATTTTGGTGATTTTTAAGGTAAAATAATTTTATAATATAAAAGTGGGGCGAATCATTTTTAGAGAAAATGGAATTTGGCAAATATTTCTTTTGGAAAAAGCATGGAAAATCAGCCCACCTACGTATATTAGCCCCTAAAATTTCCCCTAGTCCCTTTTATGTAAGGGACAGAAACTTGACCCTGAGGAGGAGAGGAAGGAGGGTTAATGGATTTGAAAATAGATATGGAATTAAATGCTTTATTGAACTGAGAATAGTAATATCCATTAGCACTGAAGGCTTGGAATAGGTGGGACTTCTTCAAGGCAAGGAATTGGGGAGAGAAAATTTTAAGGGTGCGAGAGATATGGGTTTTCAGAACACCATATTTTTCGAATGGGTAGTGTTGAGAATGGGCATGAACATAACGATCAGTGTGCATCTTTTTTTTGTAAACCTGATGGGTTAGTGAACCATTAGGAAAATAGGTGATAAGGACATCTAAAAAGGGTAGATGTTTATTAGATTCAATTTTCATGGTGAATTGGATATGAGGAGAAATGTTGTTGAGATGGGAAAGAAAGGAATATGAGTAGGATTTATTGAGTTTGGGTAAATTATTAATAAAAGAAGGTAAGGAAATAGAAATATTCAAACTATAATGATCATGAGAAGGAGATTCAATTGAATTAAACTCAGAAGGAAACAAATGAGGACTCCCATGTACACTAGGGTTATAAATAGAAAAAAGTGAAGTCAAATTTGGATGACGTTGACCATTGTAGTAGATAGGTTTAAAGGAAGCATCGATGTCGGAGCTTGAGAGTTCAAGGGACATATGTGCATAATGAATTGCATCAGAGGTAACAAAGGGGGAGGGTATAACACTCGTGATGTCTATAGGGGAAGGATGAGTGTGAGTATTGAGGGAGGTGCTATCCTCAAAGCTCAAGCGTTCAAGGTATGTATGTGAAGAGTGGAGAGGACACGAGGAAATAACATTTCTCATGGAAACAATGTGATTAAAGAAGGATTTGTTAGGACGCAAGAAAATAGGAAAGGAAGGGGTGCTAGGGCTAAAGCGACGAGGTCGATTGTTGGGAATTACTGACATCCATTTCATTATTTTTATTATCTGATTGACATGAACTAAATTCTAAGTCTTCACTTTCTTCACGAGTCAAGGATAAACCTTCAGTAGATTTAATTGTTGTAGTGACTTTCTTTGGAGGCGTCATGGAAAATAATAATAACACTCCTCTTTATTACAACTTTCAATAACAAAAAAAGGGATCTTTTAATTAATAGTAAGTTCACTAGAAAGTTACATACCTTATAGCAAAGTTACCAACTTAACAAGAACTTTAACCTAAAAATGAAAATTCTAACTCCAAACCCCCTATTTTTGCACAAAAAACATTAAAAAACACCCCAAAGATGAAAAGTGTTGATGTTACATCAACTTTTTTTGTTAAAATTCCAACATTTTTTAGCAATGGAATTAAATATAAAATATCATGATTCCGAAAAACCTTAAAATTCCAATAGTTTTCGACAATAGTGTTAAAAATAAAATTTTATGACTTCAAATGACCTCAAAATTCAAACAAATTTCAACCGTGCATTTAAGATAAATATCATGAATCTAAAAACCCTTAAAATTTTGATATTTGTCAACCATGGAATTGATTATAAAATATCACAACGCTAGAAAACCTTAAAATTTTGACATTTTTAACCTGACTACAAAAAAACCTTAAATTTTCAACATATTTCAATCCCAGATTTCAGAACTAAAAAAACTTTAAAATTGAATACATAAATTAAAGACTCATTATAGCAAGATTTTTTTTAATGCTAAAAGTATAGCTCTTTTAAAACCTTAGCTTGAGACAACTTGACACAAAGCAAGCAAAACCTAAAAATCAAACATTGAATTGACATGCAGTGGGGATGAACTTGACCCATGGAAATAAAAACAAAAAAAAAACAACCATCAAATTAACACGTAGTGGCGAGGAATTTGGTTAATTGTAATGAAAACTTAAAACTCAACTATCAAATTGACACATAATGGGTTGAGTTACTAATAGAGACAACAAAAAGAAAAGGTAAAATAAATAAATAAATAAAAATGAAAAAGAAAACAAAATAAAGTTAGAAAATTAAGAAATTTTAAATTGAAACATAAACAAAAAAGTTATTTAAAAAAATATAAAAACAAAAAAACAAAAAAACAAAAAACATAAAGAAAAAAAAACTGAAAAATCCAAATATTGAAAATATTGAAAAAAAAATTAATAAAAAAATACAAAGGAAAAAGAGAAAAATTTAAACACAAAAAATGAAAAAAAATAATAAACTTAGAAAAATAATTTAAAAAATGAAACAAAAACTATTACTTAAAAAAAAACAAACTATGAAAAACAAAATAAACATATACTTATTAAAAAAAATATAAAATATAGAAACAATATATAATATAATATAATATAATATACATATTTTATATATATTATATATATATATATAATATTTATATTATATTAAAAATGCTAAAAAAAAATTTGGGTGGTGTCGACGCCTTCGATTGACCACGATGCCAAGCAACCACTGGCATGGAGGTTGGACCAACCTGCCAATCCAACTTGGCAACACGGTTGGGCGAGGGCATCAACTTTGTGCACACAAAGCTATCTTTGTGGGCGAGATCATTGCACTTGCATGGTCACAATGCCAATGGGCCATGCCACTGCTCCAATCGCCATGCAAGTGACCACTTGGCGCCATTGGTAAGCGAGGGCATCAACCCCTAGTGTGTGGGTGGAGTCGATGCCATGACTCAACTACAATGTTAAGGGACCACGGACATGGTGGCTCGAGCAACCCACCACTCGAGCCATTATGCTAGTGACCCCTTAGCAACGTAGCTAGGTCGGGGGTCAGTTTTGGAATCGACTCCTGCCTCCATTGTGTGGGCAGGATTGATTGCTAGAATCAGCCCCCTACCCCAATTTTTATTTTTAGGATTTTTTCTTTCCAAGTTTTTTCTCTAAATTTAATTTTTTTAATGTCTTTTAATTTTAATATTAACTTTTTATTAATTTTTTATAAGTTTAATTTTATTATTATTATTTTTTTAATTTATATTTTAATATAATTTTAATTATTTTTCTTATTTTTAATGTTTAAATATAAATTTTGTTTATTTTGTACATGTTAATGAATTGAACTTTCTCCCATAAGGAAATATTGATGGGTTTTCCCCATTTGATGTTTTGACCTTGTCATTTGCCAAAAACTTTAGTGTCTCATGTCTCGTTGTTTATTGCGTTCTCTAACGCTCTATTGAATAAGTTAATGGTTGAAAATTCCATTTATAAATACTTAATGATTGGAATGCTTTAAATTGTGTCAATGGAAGTAGTTATGAGTTTGGAAAATTGAACTAGTCTTGATTGCACTAGAAAATCAACACTATTGTAGTGTGACAACCTTATGAAGGTAGCCTTTAATAGAGGTATAGCATCCATTAAACCATGTTTCTTTGTTGAAGGTACAAAGGGTGGTATGAGGTATTGATGCTTTGAAATGATGCTTTTGAAAATAGTGCATCCTTTGCATTATCTTGATTTTTTAGGGTCATCCATAAAATAATTTTTAAAAATTATTGAGATAAATCTCGTGGAATTGTGAGTAAAATATGCATAAATAAGGTGGGGAACCACGTGTCTTCCTCTTGAAAGTAGGTTTTCATATCCATGTAAATACCATTATTAACAACTCCATCAGTTGGCAAATATACCTCACATCACAATAAATGAAAGAATCCACTGCAAAAGTACATAATTTTGGAACATAAGGAATATCTCTAGATGTGCATTGGAAAAAAATGAATTAGAACTAAGACCTGGTGAAAAACCCAAGGAAATTATTAGCAAAAGAAAGGTTTTGAACTCTAGAAAATAGATGACCTAAAACTTTGGCTTCATGGTCACAAAAAGTTTGTGGTTGCACTAGCAAATATTCATAGGTATGTTGATATGTAGAGAAAAATTTAGTTTTGTGATGCCACTAGTAAATATTCTTTAAGTATGTTGATAATTCTAAAGAAAATGTGAGGAAAGAAAATGAAAAATATAGTTGCCAATAAATTCTCTATATGAAATGCTTGAAGTGGGAACTCCAATGGAACCCTAAAAAATGTGAAGAATGTGAAACACTAGATTTGCAACCATTAGGGAAGTGTATCTAGTCAATAATCCTTAGATCCTTTGTAAATAAAAGAGATCAACACCATGGATCCACAATTACAACAATGATTCCATTAACCAAAAGTATTGAATTTGTTGTTGAGAAAATAACAAAATAATTCAATGGGAAAAAAAATATGTAGGGCACTTCAGTATCATAGAAGATCCCTTTTTTGATTTTTTATATGATGGCATATTGATTTCTAGTTTCTTGTAATGGACACAAGTAATTGTTGAATGTGTGATGGGTAAGAATATTTAAACAAGGAAGAGAGAAAATTACATTTCTAAAGCAAACCTATGGCAGAATTACCCTAGGTTGGTACTGAAATTACCCTATTACACTACATTATATGAGTAGAGGAATATTGTTTTAGGAGTGCTATAATTACTAGATAATATGGAGGCTATTGCAGCACCAAAGCAGATCACACCATCAAGTAGATGGAGCAATAACTCAAAAAAGTATTCAAACAAAATAATGTTAATTTTAGGCGTTGTTAGTCGTTCTCTTGTAATGGTTTTCTTATGTTTGTTTGCAACTCCGATAAGATTGAAATCTTCCATATTTAGAAGGTGATACGGAGGTGTTCAAGACATGGAATATAGACTTGCCATTGCATTGACTTGCAAGCACATTTTGGACCCTATTATTTCAGAACCTTAAACTTGCCTTCAAGTTTCCTCAGGGAGCCCTCTACACTCACATAAGAGGATTCAAATCCTTAATAAGAGAATACCTCTAGCTTTGCTTCTAGTTCTTCCTTTGTTTTCATTTCCCTCATTCGAAAATTTATGTTGAACCCTTACTAATGGATTTGGGTATAACTTCTGTCACTCGCGCTCCTCGGCTTTGGGTTTCTCATGGGATTTGGAATTTTATATCAATTTTTGGGTTGCTTTGCTCTGGAATTCTATATCGGCTCTAGGCTTCTCACGAGCTTTTCAATGCTATATCATCTTTGGGTTTCTAGGCTCTAGAATGTTATATCAGCTCTAGGTTGCTTGCATGCTCTAGAATGTTATATTGACTTTGGAATGATATATCGTCTCTAGACTGCTGGCATGATCTAGAATGCTCTATTGGATTTGGGTTTCTTGACTCTCAAATGTTATATTGGATCTGGGATGCTCAACTTTGGAATGTTATATCTGGCTTGGGTGCTTATCTATCTATAATATATATATATATTATATATGTATAGATTATATATATATATATGTATATATATATATATATATATATATATATATATATATATATACATACATACATAATATAATATAATATATATACATAATATATAATAATATATATATATATTATATAGTGTGTGTGTGTGTGTTGTGTGTGTGTGTGTGTGTGTATATATGTGTATAATATATGTGTGTGTGTGTGGTGTGTGTATGTGTGTAATATGTATATATATATATTTATATATATATATGATATTAATAAATATGTATATATATGTATATATATATATATATAGATATATATATAATATATATATATATATAATAATATATATAATATATATATATAAATATATATATATATATATATATGGATATGGGACCTGTTGGTGGTGTTAGAACTCTGCTAACATTAGGGGGTCTCTATAATGATGTCCCAATTATACCTGCACTGTGTCTGATAGGAGCCCCATTTGGGAAATAGGCCTAACTATCATTGCAATGATCTTAAATAATTGCCTTGGTCGAAATCAATCAACATAAGAGAACATGCACATAACTTTCAACAGAAGCAACTAAGTTAGCTTTGTGAAACAAACAATTGAAATGTGTATGAAATACTTTCATATGCGGGAAGAGAAAGACTGAGCCTTTAGAATAAAAGTAATAGTACCATCCCAATCAATACACACATACATATATAGAAAGAATCGTTAGTTAATCTACAAAATAGCTTGCAAAGTAACAACAATCATAAAAAGAAACAAAACACACATTTCAATTAAGATATATACCAAAGCCAATGAAATAGTTCATTTTCTTTAGTACATATGAACACAAACATACATAAAAAAACATGAAATAATAGTCTGACAGTATTCACGATACATGCATGAAATTACATTGGGCTCTGATAGCTTCAAAATATTATGTGAAAGTGCCAAGATACATAATTACAATGATACATCACTAGCCCCAACAGTGGAACATGAAGCCATCACTTTATCCTCCAAATAATGATCTTCTCTCCTATACCAATATTGAGAATCCAAGGCTAAAATTCCATTTGCTTGAGTTATGAGGGTTTATTTATATCAAACGAGGCAACTCTTCACCTCCCATGTGACCTTTGAGCTCCGCCATGCCTCTTGAGCTTCCTATATGACTTTTGAGCTCCTCTACGACCATTGGACTTCCTAGTGACTATTCATATTCCAAGTGTGACCCTTGGGCTTCCACATATTTTACATTTTATATTTTTTGAAATTAAAATATTACATTCCACCAAAATTGTGGCAAAACACGTGTTTATGTTCATGCTTTGGAAAATCACAATTTGACGAAAGTGACAGGATGCTCCATTGTAATGTATCAACAACAAGCTCCATCCTCTATTGTTATGTCTTCAACTATTTATGATAAGTATAGAATGTACTTCATCTTCGCCCTCCAAAGGGTTTTAATATAGTATTGTAACCTTCTATGTCATCATGGTTTGAAATCTATCTTTCTTAGTTCATAATTCCTTTATCTCCTACATCATGGTATCATTATGTCTCAACTACACAAGAGTATTCTTGAAACCTTTTATTTATGAACTCATTGAATATCATATGCCATGATAAGATGATGTGGTAATAGCTCTGGTTCAATAGTACCTGCAAATGAAATTCACTCATGGCAAGACAAACTCAGTCCCAAAATCACCTATTCTATCTTGATTTCTCATGCAAGATGCCCACTTTGATTGGACAATGTGCTAGTATTGGGTGATGATCTTTCTTGGGCACTAGGCGTATGTTCAAGAGATAAGAGGTGAGGCTATGGGAATTTGAATTGCAGAGTTCACTAGGGAAAGAGAGAAGAATAAGCTTGGGCATAGAGCACTAATATTGGAGATAGTGGCTATAGGATTTAGGACTAAGAATGTGAAGTGCACTATAATTGAGAAGAATTCTCTTAGTTGAGCATTGGTTGTAACTAAAAGGGGCTAGATGTGACCTTAATGTACACTGGAAGTGAGAAATGTGCTCCAAAAGGAAAGGCTTACGAAAGCTTGGTGCAGAGCACAACTGTAAGTAGCAAGAGGTTCGGTGGTTATGCTCTACAGATGCACTATGCACTTGTGAGCAGATATTTTCTCAAAATGCATGCATCGAACAAGTCTAGGAGAAAAGAGTCTCACAAATAATGGTTGGGAGTGAAAAATTCACTCATCACTTGGCTGAAATTAGAATGTGTTCATAGCTTGCGCAAGATTTAAGGACGGGGAAGAACCCAAAATTGAGGAAGTGTGAGATCAATGGAATGAGAGAGAGAGAGAGGGAAAGAGCATAAAACCAAGTCCCAAACATGATCAAACACACATACACAATCATACTTATGAAAATAATATGAACAATTCCAAAAAACAACATGCATACACTAAATGACAAAAAATGACACTAATATCCAAGTGTGACAATTAAGGCATAAGTATATGCAACACAAGTGTCGGCTACAATTAGAAAGTGAGCTAGGTCTAAGAATATGAAGAGACACTAAAAACAACAAAAGGAAGAGTGAAGTGACACATGCAAGAGGAAAAGTAAGCAAAAGTTACACATGCAAAAGAAAAAAAAGACACATGCAAAAGCAAAAGCAACAATTGAGAAACTTACCTAGAAGATGGCAAACTTGCAACCAATAATAAGAGCATGCTCCTTGTGCTCGAAAAATGTGCAGAGATCCAAAGTGAAATATGAATGTGAAATGAGCACCAAGCTAGACTCTTTATACAGGGAGAGAACACATGCAATTATGGTTAGGGTTTGTAAGTTTTATCATCGCATGTTGGAAAACTAAGAGATGAAAGTGTGATGACTTTCACTAACAAGTGTGACAATGTTGACTTGCGAAAGTGATCTCCCTCTATCTACAAGAAGTGTGCATTGAGTTTCAACAAGGAGTGTGTTTGAACTGTCTCTAGGAGATGTGCTTTCACTTCTTTCAAGGAGTGTAATTATCCACAAGAAGTGCGCTCATTCTACCAACAAAAAGTGTGCTCTAATTGTTTCCAAGAAGTGTGCTTCATTGTCTCCAAGAAGTGCATTAGGCATATCTTGGGGGAATGTGATATGAAGGAAAAATGAGTTAAGAATGTAAAAGAAATTATCTTTGACACTTAGGTGTTTTAGAAGAAGACTTGAACATTTAGAGAAACGTGACCACACATGACATTGGTGACTAAAAATGAAAGTTCATATGACATTACAGGGATCTCCAAAATTTAAATGAAAGAAACATTTCGGAGGGGTTTATGGCATCTACAACACTTGGAAATTCACTGGAAGACCACCAAGTCCTCTGTTTAGGTCTAAATTTATGCACAAGATCTAGCCTTTAGGAAGTATTGTCTCATCTCAAAGATAACCCCAGCTTCTGTACTTAGCCAAATTATAGATGAAGTCTCTCTTATTCCCTCCTTGGCTTAACACACTCAACAAAAGTAGTCAAGATTCAATTGTTTCATTAGAGAAATTTTGAGTTCTTAAATGGGCTTCCGAAGCAATATTATAAAATAATAGTGGAAATAATAAAATAATATTAGATTACATCATCAAATTTTAGAGGGAAAAAAGAAAAAACTGTTATTTCAACTCGTATTTTCAATTTATCTCTCTATGGTTTTACTCAAATACTGAGCAAAGTCACTCACTGGATGAAAGATTTAATTCCTCATCCAATCATTACCCATGTTGCATACTTTCGATGGACCCTACTACACGAAAAATGAGAAATACATGAAAAAACGTGATTGTAATCATGTTTTTTTATGTATTTCTCATTTTTCGTGTACCAAGGTCCATCGAAAGTATGCAACATGGGTACTCCTTGGATGAGGAAATCCTATGCAAAAAAGATACAAAAAATTACAACTACTCTAATAAACAAAAGAATAGCTAAACCTAAATGCTAATCTATAGAAGGTCGTGATTATGTAAAATCAATTTCTAGTACAACCACACAAGTTGTTCTTGAGCTACAAGTATAAATATATCAATGATCAAAATCAAGAAAAATAATTTGCAAATGAAAAGGAATTTACCTGTGTCACCCGCACAGGAATTTGATGGTCTGGGCTACTAGCAAAAAAGTGTGCCAGAAATGCTTCCTTTAACGAGCTTGTAATTTTACCTCGTTGATATATCCATTTATCTGTCTTTTCATTATTAGAAAACATCAAGTGAGACTGAAAATTATTATTAACAATATAACTTTCTAAATAAGATTCTTCTAGCCAATCAACGATTTGATAAATGCCATTCAAAATAAATAGATTGAAAACCTTGAAATTCTTGTGAAGATGACCTTTCAATTAGCGCAATCAAATTATAGAGAGGATATTGCAAGGAAAACATAGCCCGATCATGTTCAGAAACCTTGTCAAGCTCATGAGGGAAAGACATAACCATCAACAACAACTGAAGTGACTTAATTTCCTGACAAGTATATGAATGTTTAGATGACGAATCGTAAGAATTTACTAGCCTGATGAATTCAACAAGTGTAAAACAACTATCATCAAATGTGCTAGTGGAAACATGATTAACGAGATGGCAACTATTAGAGCCAATATGTCGATCAAATTGGTCAATTAACACATAAGGTTCTCGATTTTCAGAAGATAGAAATGAATCGATTTGCTATATTTCATGAATGATTCAAATCACTGGATCTTCCTTTCGCAGACTTATGTTTGGAAATCATGTGTTCCTCTTCCCAAATACAAGAAATAATTACCTTTGTTGAATAGTGTTTTCATTGATGCCAATGTTTGTTAATGAACACTCTTAATATTTTTCTAATTTGTCATCAATTGGAAGCTCCAATAGAAGGATGGTTGGAAACCCTAGTGGCCTTTCATTTGTTGATGTGTTTACGGATGAAGCTCAGTGAACTTGATATGAATATAACCCTTATTGGATTCTTCTCATCAAGGTGATTCCATTGGTATGTGGCATGCACCGAGTGCCCTCATAGTTTGGGAGTTATACTTGTTTGAAGATGAAGCCCCAATTTGTGGATGAGACCCCCAAAGGTGGATAATGTGGCATGGTATCATTGGGTGACCTAAGCCTCACAAAATATTTAATATAATCAAAGCTTCAGGGTTAAAATAAATATAGAAAAGAAGCTTTATGCCCCTAATCATTTAATGGTCCAAAGTATCTATTAAAGGGTTAAAATTATTTGATGTAATGGCACCACTACCAAGTCAACTTTGATTTGGCTTTGAAATTTAAAATTTTAATAAAATATTTTCCTCCAAAGGTGAAAGATAGCTTCCATAATTTGATTTCTCCTAGTATATATAAAATTATTTGATTAGATCACAATGTCATGAATTGAACATCAACAAAAAGGATCTAATCCTCTGTAATTCTCGCCCCTATAGTGTATTGCAAAATCAGAAGGGTTTTGGGGTTTTGGTTTGTTGAGGGATTTGTTGATTTTCATTGCAAGAGGAAGGGTCTTATTTACCTCTAGAAATTACTTTGGTAAATCTTCTAAACAGAGCTAATCATGGCTTGGACCAAGACTTGAAGTCTTCTCCTTGACTGTGGAACCGCGGATTAATTTTTTGACTATGGAATCTCATTGAAGGAACCTAATTCTAAGGCACTCGTTGGATTAGATCCAAGGCCAAAATGTATTTTGCAACTTGTGTGAAGGATTTGATTCAACTTTTGTAGTAAGAGAAGTCTAAACCAGACCATCGACCATTTGAACCCTCTTCTTGTGGTATTTTGAATGAATTAATTCATCCTACTCATGGAAGTTTTTTCGTATTATTTGGTGGATTATAATAGTATTTTTATTATGGTTTTGTTGGAGTATTATAAGTAATATTCTAGTCATTCTAAGCATATCTAAGTGGAAAAAATTATAATTCCAAATATTTTTGAAACTAGTTCCAACCCTTTCATTGGTAATTCTGGTGCATTGTTTTGAAGGAGACACAAACCTGCATATTTCTTAAGCATTTCAGTATTTATTTGGTATGAAATTGGTATCAAAATGTTTAATTAATACCCTACCATTTTCATAATACATTCAACAATATTAGTGTCCCTTCTGGAGCAGAAGTCAATCTAGTCCCTACTGCACTCAGATTTGTAATTTCATGAACCTCTATAAACAAGTTAGAGAAAACATACTCCTATATGACCTCATCATAGTAGGATTGAAACCGTCACAGTGATATATCCTTTAGATTTGAGTTGAAACTTGTTAAGAACCCTGCAGAGATGCATCTTTTATAGTGTTGAATCTCAAGTCACTTGACTTGGCTTCTACTAGTAGTTGTTTGAAGAATATATAAAATGTGTTCAGAAGTATGTGATCTGATTTAAATAAAGCTTGACTTACCACTGTGACCCTTTCGGGATCATATTTGCAGCTTAAATACTAAGAAATTTATCTGGCTTGGCACATATCCGAGACCTGTGGATTAAGTTATCAAGAATTACGATTCAATGATACCTGTGTGTGGATCAACATGTGCGTGTGAAGTTTTGATTCACAAACATGCATAAATAGATCAACACTATAATAATAATCATGTTGTCAACAACAGGTATTGGCATAAGCACGATTGTAGTCACACTCTCATCCATGGGTCCCTTAAAGCATGTTATCGCTTTTTTGTATCGACTACAACCACCCTCCAAAATTTTGGCTCGCATGCCAATTTTGGATCCTAGTTTGGATCCTAAGATCAATCATCCTTGGTCACTTGTTCGTAAGATGATGATTTCAAGATCCCCTCCTTGATCTTAAGAGTTTTCCATGTTCTCATCTTTATGCAGCATGTGTCATCTTTGGGCATAGGGGTTGTTGTTTTTCATGCAAAGGGAATGTTGTCTTACTTCATGAGAATTATGTGCGTATGAATGGTTATCATCACATAGATGTGTTTCGCACTCACTTCACACACTCTTGTCACAAAGGTTGTTGCATCAAGCAAAGTATGTCTTATACACTCTAGATGGTCTATGTTGTGACACTAAGTGTCCACATGCAGTCACAGTTGAGTCCTATCATTGTTTACATATGTTTCACTGATCTCACACTTAGCGATTTTCCCGAGCAACTTAGCCTCATCTAGCTTCCCTAAACTATGCATTTTTCTTCCACAACCATCAAGCTTCCTCCCTTGCCTGCTGAAACCCCGCAGTGCGTAGAGACACCAACCTCCCTTGCTTGTTGAAACCCCACAGCCTGCATGGACACCAACCTCCCTTGCCTACTGAAAACCCACAGCCCACAGAGACCCCAGCCAGGATTGCTCTCCAGAAATATGCAGAGCATTCCAGCTGCACTGCACTCAGAAATTGCGTAGAGGTGTCCTCCCAAGACCCCCATCCTATAGCAGTGTCATGTGCCTCAAAATTGCGCAGTGTTGTCCAAGCTGCCCTATCTATCTTGCATGCAAAAATTGTGCAGACGAGCCTCCAAGGGCCTCATTTCGGCAATAGTCACTATCCATTGAAAATGCACAGGTCTACCTCCCAGTGACTAAAAGAAAAGGTGGCATACTGAGATCACTCCCAAGGAGTTGAGGAGAAACACCAAGGAACCAAGTAATGCAAAGTATCAGGACCGCATGCAAACTTTGTCAAATGCATGATCATCTTGAGGGTAAGTATGGTAAGTAAAGAACACCTTTAGAAGTACACCTCTTAGTTGAGTTTGCAAGACTTATTTTCATTGTCATATCATCCTGTTCTCAGTAAAATGCATGTGTGAAAACATGAAAAGTCATTTTATGTGTTTCTTCTACATGTCTTGCTTTCTTTTCACTTGTTCGACCAATTGTTGTCTTCGGCATGTTGATTGTTATGTCATGATTTCAACCTCGTTCTAGTGATGTTCAAGGTTGTGTTTGAGTTTTGTTTGCTATGTAAACATCTATCGCACTCACACACAATGTTGTAAGTTTTGTCACAATCGTCCGAATGTCTATCTCAAGTGTCGCACTTGTCACTTTCACCATTTGACAATCCCGTAGTCAGTCACACTAAGTATGCTGTCTTGTTGGTTCGAGGTGTCTTGTCGTCGAGTCATGTTGAGTGTGTGTTAGCAAGGTCGTTTATCCACAAGTTCACTCGCTCACACACTTAGTCATTTTTTTAAAACTCTGTCGATCATACCAACCCTCAACAGCTAGACCTCCATTGAGCTGCACTGCACAGCCTCAACCCTCAATGATGATTGACTATTGCCCAAAATTACATAGAGATTGAGGCTGCCTCCCAGGCAATCTACATTGTGCAATCCTAGATTCAACTCGACTGAATGTCACCCAGAATTGTGTAGAAGTTTCTCAACAAGCTATCTCAATCTGCACTTCCCGCAAGAAAATCTATTAAGCCTCCATCTGGTCAACCAGAGAGTTTGACTGGGAAGTGACCCTAGGCCTGACTCCCCTAAAAAATTGCAAAGAAGCTGCCAATCATGCCTGCCTCTACTGACTAAAGAAAAAGCCCAAACATGTCGGACAAACACCCGTTTCTTGTCACTGCACTATCCTCGAAATTTGTGTAGTTCTGTTGACCATTCACCCTATCATCCGGCCTACTGCTCCTCCTGAAATTGTGTAGTTTCATGGTTTGTCCTCCAGCTACCCGACACCTCGTTCAACACAGAAACTGCGCGGAGATGTCTTGCAGGTTAGCCTCCAAGTTCTGTGCAGTTTTGGCCAGGAAGCTCCTGCAACCCGCTGCCATCCTCCCTGGAGAATCTGTGTAGTTTTCACTACCAGTATCCTCCCTACTGCCTACACTGCCTCCCTGGAAAATTTGCATAGATCTTCCCTTCAGTCGAGCTAGATCCCGCAGACAGTCACTGTTGATCCGGACTGCCCATCTCAACCTCCAAGTGACCTCTACGCAATTTTCCTTAACAGTGCCTGGAGCCCACATCTTGGCCTGAAATGTGCTCTCCGCAGTTTCAGAGCCTTGTCCTCTCTCCCGATTACCTGCACCAAAAAATGAAAGATGATGCATCATGGTAGACTAGGATATTTCTGGATTTGATGTCATCTCATCATGAGTGATTGCAGATACAAGTACATGGATGAGACATGACGCGACGACAAACGGGATGAAAAAGGAGTGCATGCTAGGAGACTTGTTCGCCAATGGATGAACACACAAAGTGTACCAAGTAGCAAGTGAAGGAGACGCATGCGCATGCATGAACTATCAAGTGAACACCAAGCCCATCGAAGACTCTATACACCTTGCCATGCAGAGGTGAAGCTATGATACACCAAGAGCACACTCATAACTCAACAACACTACGACTCGACATGGGCACCACCATCAGCATGAACGTACCAACACTGTCGTGTTGAGTCATCTCAGCCACATTTCTATTGTGGGCCATACTATTGTAATAAATGTAATGTAATGTGGAAGTCCAAGAGACCCACATGTAAAGAGTCATGTAAGTCAAACAGTCATGAGGGAAGTTGAACAGTCATGAGGGAAGTTGAACAGTCACAAGGGTCGGTTTCACCCTTGGCTATATATGCCCCTCATTTGTACATGCAAAGGACTTTTCACCTTGGCTCCTCCCACATAGCCTTGAGAGTCTGTAATCTTTTCTTTGAGGAGTGACCAGTGGCTCCAATGCCCCATTATTGGGGTAAGTGATGTAATGGTGTACGGATGTGTCTTGGAACTTTCGCTTAATTCAAAAGTCTGTATGAGGCCAACATGTTTTCACGCATGTATTGTATTCATTTGTAAGACTATTCTTTGGACACTTGTAATGCATGTTGCTTTAACCTATATCAAGACAGTTGAACTATTTCAGTTGTTTTAGTACAAATGCTATTGGAAATGTTTTGTATCAGGTGTTAATGTTGTCTCACCCATGTGGGCTATCCCACCAGACACTCGATAGATTCATTCTTCTAAACTTTTTATAACACTCGTCGCACTCGTCTAGAATATTTTGCTAGGTTTTGTACCTGCTATATGTTCACCTTGTGTTTGTGACTGCCACATCCGTGTGGACTACCTCGTTGGAAGTTGCGCATGTCTTGTTTTTTTATGTGTCTCTAACAGAGTTGGGACTATTCCCTTTCAACCTAAGACTCACTTCCACCCTCTCCCTCTACAGTGAAAGAACTTTGACATAAGCAACACTAAGCACTCACCAAGCATGCGAACCTTGTTGTTTGAAGAGAAAGTAAACCAATCTCACGTGCTGATAAGCAAGAGCTAAGGCATATCTTTGAGATAATGGAAACCGGGCCATCATACCGAATGGGACTCTTACACCAAACGGTGTGAGGTCTAGTTGGGACTTCATGCTGAGGAGATCCCCTAAATGTTGGCAGGTCTAGCACCATCAACATTTATGGCGCAAGAAGGAGGGCCAGATGACACGCTGAGTCCTCACATCTTGTTTTTAATCTTTGCACATCTATCACGTATATCATTGTAGTTCACCCTCCGCGATGTCTATCCAATGCACATTCCCTTGAAATCACAAAGGATTTTTTTGAGCACTTGTCTAGAATCACATATGATGGTGAAGGTGAAGTGGCCTGGCCTAAACACTTACATGACTTCCTTGCATTCTTGGAGGATGTAGAAGAGTTTGATGAATTAGAGGTTAGCATGTTGCTTGCAACCACACTTCCCGAATCCTCACAACATTGGTGTCGTAACGTGCCTCACAATTGTGTGCACTCATTTAAGCACTTCAATGATCTATTCGAATTTGTTTTCCATCATTTTGATCTTGAAGCTATTGACCAAAAAATGTTAAAACAACGGATTAAGGCATCGCATAAAAAAAAAAAACAAAAAAAAATATAAATTAGTTGGAATATATTATAAAATAAAAAATTAATAACTATTGACTAAATTAATTTTTATCTCTTAACGCTCCTTGTTATTAATTATTTTTTTGAATGTTGGATACTGACTATTGAATCTCTTAGATATATTTTAGCAGTTTGTTGATCTTGCTCCTCAGCCTGGTCTTGATGATGAACCTAGATTGAGGTTCGAAACACGTCGACCAATAATTCTCCATGTGATTTTCCAAAAGATCTTAATCATTATATCATGAAACACAGAAGCATCCAATAAAGGAAAATATTTCAAAGAAGACATATAATTTAAGGGAAAAAAAAGTCTAAAACAATTTTTTTTTAAGTTAAAAAAATTACCTCACCAAGAGGCTTGGGGGTGGCAGGGGCTGATTCTAGGAATTGGCCCTGCCACCCTGGGATATTTTTTACAGTTT
>APFE030157863.1:69111-104856 GCA_000404065.3 Pinus taeda
AAAAAAAAAAAAAAAAAGGACCTTATTCCAGCATCAACACTTTTCATTTTCAAGGTGTCTTTTGCACACAAAAAAAATGGTTTTAACTGCCATTTTTTAAAAAAAGTTTGAAAATGTACCCCAAAAAAAATTTGTTATTCGAGCATCAACACTTTCCATTTTCAACCTATTTTTTCATGTATTTTTGGGGCTTTTGGGTTAGAGTACTCTGTTTGAATTAATAGTTCTCGTTTGATCGGTAACTATGTTCCGCATAGTACTCTGAAGTGTTGATACTTTGCGAGTATCACTTTCCTCTCTCCCCCCTTGCGGAAACTTCACTTTGCTCTTGAAGTTATTCTACCTCTTGCATGGCAGCCTGCAAGTTCTTTTCCAATTATTCATTCTCGGCCAAAAGGAACTTAACATTTGAGCTTATGGCTCTTGCATAAACCAAGCTGGCATTGGCAAGGACAGTTGGATTTTTTCTTGTGTCTGACACTATCACCCTTTCTTTCATGAATGCAGGTGATGTGTGATCATTCAAAAAGTTCTTCCTCCGTGCATGTAAAATCCTCTTCTGCAACTCATCAAATGATAGATTGTACACATCCATGACTGGATCATCATCAAGGAGAACAATCTCTCCTTGCTCGCTTGGGACTGGTTATGGCACTGGAGGTGGTGGAGACTAAGAGGAGACCTCAGGTGCTCTTACCATAATGTCATTGTCTTCATTCTGTGGCTCTTGTTCCAACTCCATGTATGTCACTCCAATTGGTTGCTCAATCTGTTGAGCAAGCTCCTAATCCTGCATCTATTCACTGTCTTCCTCAATATTGGTTGTTCCGACTCGTCAACCTGTATGGGCATTGTTTGATCTGTCACTATGCCTTGCCTTTATTTTTCCTCTTATTTCTTCTTCTCTTCTCTTTCTCTCCTCCTCAACTCCTGCTCTTCCTTCAGTTTTTATTCTTCTTTTTGCGATCTAAGTTCTACAACCTACAAGCTCTTATTGTCTCTCTTCCTCCACTCTAATGTATGTGTCCTCTACTTCCCTTTGCTTCTGCTACCAAAGATGCATGCATGAAGACTGAATCCTCTTTCACTCTACAACTTTATTCTCCCTCTATTATGTTAGTAACTTTCTCTTTCACTGATCTTGTGCTGGATTGTTGCCTTGTGATATTTCTATTGGACTTGTTGTCATGTTAGTGTTGACTCTTTTTCTATGAACAATTGAGTGTCTACATATATTAGCAAGTTAACTGGCGCTTGCTCAACTACTTCCCAAGTACTTCTTTCAGTGGTCTCTCTTGAAGCAGCTCTCTTTGGTGCCATGGTACAATTTTTGTTGGAGAAAAGTGCTTCACAAGTGTGGTACCCATGGGACAGAAAGGACCCTCATCACAAGAAAACATTAGCTCTTGCAAATCTAACTTCACAACATGATCAAGTAGAAATCAGGGCATCTTATGAGAGGGATTACACAATTTTTACTAACAGGGGTGACTAGCTAACTGTGGGAACTAGGCAGTCCCAGCAGTCAGTGTGGAAGCTTGATGTCTGGAACTACGCAATGTGCAGTTCAGTCTAGGCTAGGGCCTGGGAGAGACTGTACATTGTGAAGTATCAGTGGCCAATCTAGGAGAATAGCTCCTAGAACTGCGTAGTGCACAGTTGGATCTAGCCTAAGACAGGATCTATGTAATTCCAGAAGCCAAGGTAGAGGCCTCCAGCTCCTAGATTGTGCAGTGCATGTAGTGAAGTGAGATATCTGGGCAAGGGGACCCAAACTTGCTCATTGGGAGTGTGAAAAACAAGCAGATATTAAATATGATGCGATGTTGAGTGTAGATCTGAATAAGTGTAGATGCATGCATGTGAAACATGTGTAGCAATTTATTAAACTAAAGGAAAATGAAGCATGTGAAGAGAGTGACCACAATGGCGATTGTTAGTGAAAAAATGGGAAAACTCATGTGGCACTTGTTAAAGGCAATCTATAACTTGAAACAACACTTCTACAAGCTAAAATAAGTTAAAACGTCAACATTCGTTCAAAGAAACAAGTGAAACAACACTCACACAAGCTCAACAACAAAAAGTGATAGAAAAAAGCTATAAAAGATGATAAAAGAAAAGCTCACCTAGAAAAGCGACGACAATGCTCCCAAGGCACCTTGATCTCCTTGGGAATGTTATAGCTTGATTATTAAATGTACAAATGAGCTCTAGAGGCATCCATTGCATATAATTGAGAAAATTAGAATTTATGACGCACATGCCTGAGATCAAGGACAAAAGTAACACTTGGCAGAAACTTCTAAGGATAACAATGTGCCACCTTCGAGAAACTAATAATAAATCCCTACTTCCTAGGGATGCTTCTTGCCCCTTAGTTTTCTTTCTTTTCTAGGGAGAACCTGCCATGCATTTCCCAGAAAGATTGCATAGTTCTAGGAAGGACTGGGTAACTCTCCGGCTCATGCACTACGTAGTTTCTGAGCACAATGGGTTATGCATAATTTCTAGGTTGATTGGCTCTAGGATGCCTCTTATGTTTTGTAATTTCCTAGCTCAAGACTAGCTGCCATTCATTTATGTGCAATTCCTAGGCTCAATCCCCACTGTTAATCAAGACTGCGTAATTCCCAAGAGCAAGGTTGGTTTCCCTCAAGGATTGCGCAATTCTCTAAGGCAAGCTTGGAACTGTCAAAATACCAAGTTAAGAGATCAACTTGTGCATTAGAACATGAGCTAAGTAAGCAAACACAAGCCCAGATGAAAATAATAAAGCTCAGTTGAAACACAAGTACTTGGATTAGTGTGAGATGAACTATTGTGGTTTATAAGGGAGGCTCCAAATCAAAGCATGGAAAAATTTTGGAGGGTGATTTTCGCCACTACTATAGGTACTTAACTTGTGTTTTTCAATTCTAAATTGAGAAATTACATTCACATTGTCAACAATATTTCATTGGCAACACAAATCAATATATATGAAAAAAATGGTTATCACTACGCAATGTTATCCAACTTAATGTGTATTCTCAAAATTAATACCAAATGTAAATCTTTGAAGATTTCACTATTATTTTGAAAGCATTAAAACATTAATATTAACATATAAACTATTACTAGTTGATTTTATCGACAGAATGAGAAGGTCTATTCAAATGTGAAAATGCAACACATCTAATGTTCATTCTTATTAATAGGATCATGCTCATATTTGTTTGCTAATAGTCTATTGTCAATACAGTTCTAATGTGGGTTGCAGAAGTATAGTCTAAATTTTTATTGTACGAAGCATTCCTGTGGATTTTCTTATCTTTGTATAAGCACAAATGTGAGAGAAGACCTTTTCCAAAATGACTACAGTTTTCGCACTTCATAAAATCAAATTTATTTGCACAAAAAAACTTTGCTAATCAACTAATTAAAGGTTGTGCTCTTTTCACATTCAAAGCCTTGTTTATAGTTATCTTTGTATAAATAGGCATATGCGTGGAACTGCAAATTAATTCCACTATGTGGAGGAAGATTTCAAGCTTTCATCGTCCAAATCTTTGCATTGCACACAATAAAATCTACCTGTACAAGGAAAGTTGTTTTCATAAAGCTCTACCCCTAATTAATTCATTAAAAGTTACATAGTGCAGCACAAGGCCAATCAAAATTAGAAATGGATAAAATTGATATATCATTTTTATTTCAAAATACAACAACAAACTTCCATTATGTACAATAGATAGATATGGAGAAAATCTAATAAAATCCCTTCTTGGAGTATCGTGCTCCGGATAAATTTAGAAATATGTTGACACTAGACATTATTTATGTTTCATAGAAAAGAAAACTATTTTCATGTTTCATGTTATTGGCATATATGTATCAATGGCATAATACACATGCTCAAAGCATAGTTTTGTAACATTAAGCAATAAAATTATAGCTGCAAGAACAACATCAAGTTTCAAGTTTCAATCATCATAGTTACGATTGAAATAAGTAAACATAATACAAATTCATAGAAGATCATATGCTAAGTATTAAGCACTCTGATTCTCAACATGAATTTCTTGTATCAGTAATGAAAATTCTCAATGGATCAGTTCATTAGCTCATTCAGTGTAATATTTTGTCACCTTCTCTTTAAGTACCTTATTTTACATCCACCAAAATTAAATGTGTGAATCATAATATGCAAAAAGAGAACTGCAGAAAAAACAAGGAACTAGCAAAAAAAAGAAAATATGCAAATATTTAAGGACAATTACAATTTGTGAAAGAATATAGGCTAGTTGTTTGACTATCAGTTGCCTTCTGAATGCATAGCCTCTTGAACCAATGTCTTCAACTTATCCTCAATGAATTATTTCATTAGTCCCATTGTAATCTCTAGTCTCGCATGTTGATAGAATAATTTCTTTTTGATCTTCATCGCCTCCCCTTGTACTCAAGAAGTTAACATATATTTACTGTCATTGATGCTGACAAATCCAACTAGCCATTTTTCAATTTCTTCTGGAGTAAAATCAGTTATATCATCAAATTATTTTTCCATTGACTGTTTTCTCTTGTCGAATTCAAATGTTAACGTATCTTTTGTAATCAATTAATGGTTTTGCATAATGCATGGACCATCTAGATCTTGAACAATTTGCATGGAATTTAGAAACACATCACTTATCCTATTGTTTATTCTCTTACATTCAAAAATAATGGTTTCTAGTATATTAATTCTTCTGGACCATCCATATTTGATTTGCCTCATTCGATTATAATTTGGAAACTATTTGTTTTTCTTGTCCAGATCAGACAACAATTCAAGCCTTTGACTAAAACAAAATAAGTCATTGCTAACTAAATGCTTGTCTTCGGTAACATTACTTCTCAGCAAATCAACAAATGAGTTGATTTCTTGTGCTAACCATAGTAGAATAGAAACTTATTTCCATGCATGTTCAATTATTTCTAATCTCTGGCATATATTACCAACTATATGACATTTGACTACATCAACCAGTTTTAAATCTCCAATAGATTTAGGAGAAGTGCTAGAAGTGGGAATTACATATTGTTGAGTCCATATTCCAATTAGAGTCATTAACAAAGGACCCATATTTAAAGAATTTTCCAACAACTCTATTGTTTCTTTCAACACTAGGTTCTTTGTTTGTCATTGCTCAATAGACACTGCAAGCACATCCCTGGTAGCTTCATGCAATGTAAAAACATTTGTGGCTGCAATTCTAGACATATGAATATTTATTTATGTTGTATCAATAACTTTTTTACCATGCATTCTTACTTTTTCAATTTTCAATATCTTACTCTTCCTACTATAGTTTGCATCTAGAAAAGTGACAAAGTGATCATCGAAAATAAAAAATCCTTTGGAAATTTACTCTGTTATTTTCTGGTTTTCATTCAAAGAACAACTGACCCAACTAGGTAACGAAGTTTCAATTTCCTCGTTGATATCTTCTTGAATGCTTCTTGTTTGCAAGGAACTTTTGCATTTTTCCAATTGAGGTTGGACCTTGTCATCTCTGGCAGTTGATAGTTGACTGTGAATCAACTGTACAACTTCGATATCTTTTCATTTTTTTCACTTGAAGATAAAGCCAAAGAAATTTCGAATATGCAAACATAAGATTGCACAACTTTTCCGCTTATTTGTTTCATCTTCTTTCACTGCTAATAATTGATTCTTCAACAATTTCTCTAATAGTCATTGGTCTTTCTCCATTATTGCTTGCAACACTATCATTGTTTCAGGTTTCACTAGAAACTTTTGTCAACAAGCTCTCACATTTGACATTACAAGCACATTCCTGGTAGCTTCATGCAATGTAAAAATATTTGTGGCTGCAATTCTAGACATATGAATATTTATTTATGTTGTATCAATAACGTTTTTACCATGCATTCTTACTTTTTCAATTTTCAATATTTTACTCTTCCTACTATAGTTTGCATCTGGAAAAGTGACAAAGTGATCATCGAAAATAGAAAATCCTTTGGAAATTTACTCTGTTATTTTCTGGTTTTCATTCAAAGAACTACTGACCCAACTAGGTAATGAAGTTTCAATTTCCTCGTTGACATCTTATTGAATGCTTCTTGTTTGCAAGGAACTTTTGCATTTTTCCAATTAAGGTTGGACCTTGTCATCTCCGGCAGTTGATAGTTGACTGTGAATCAACTGTACAACTTCGATAACTTTTCATTTTTTGCACTTGAAGATAAAGCTAAAGAAATTTCGAATATGCAAACATAAGATTGCGCAACTTTTCCGCTTATTTGTTTCATCTTCTTTCACTCCTAATAATTGATTCTTCAACAATTTCTCTAATAGTCATTGGTCTTTCTTCATTATTGCTTGCAACACTGTCATTGTTTCAGGTTTCACTAGAAAATTTTGTCAACAAGCTCTCACATTTGATAGCACCTAGATGTCCAACAATTAGACCTTTTGGATCAACGTCTCATGAGGCTTCAACTTATTTTAAATTAAAAAACTGCAAAGACTTGGCAGACTCTACAATATGTCTTCCATTCTTCATGGTTACTCACCCAATAGTAAATGGCAAAGAAATAAATTGTTTCTTTTTTCTGTTCAAATTTAACCTACCAACCATAGTATTATTTTCAAACTTTAGCAACAAAATACTTGTCCATGACAATTCTTGGAAGAAATATTGGTTTACCTGGAAACCCATAAACTCAAATAATTGTATTATTTCCTCTTTCTTCATGTCTCCCTTTTCCCTAGAGGAAAACTTGTGCTTCGTCAGATATTCGATGGGGCTCTTCTTTAGTTATCATGCAAATAACTTGTTTTACAAAAACACCTTGAATTAGACAAAATTTGAAATAGTGTCTTGCTTCCACAATATCGGATATCATAACTACATCGGTTCTTTTTCAAGATTGAAATTAGGGTTATGGGGCAACTCATCAAAAGTATGACTAGAAATGAGGATTGTTATTAGATACGCCATAATGAAGAACCTATTTCTCTTGCACTAATGTACTAATTGAAAACACATTTCATGTGAAATAAGATCGGCCTAATCGAATACACATTTTTTTCTGTAATGAAGCACATAGATAATGGAACTTGGAATAGTGGCTATATTTTCTTGGCCCATTAAATGTTCATACAACCAACAAATCTCTCTTAATGGTTCTCCAAACAAAGTGATATCTAGAGAGGAAAGATCAGAAGGAACCTTAGAAACCGGTAAAGCAAAATCTTGTAATATTTTCAAGCCACCTGCTTATGATTCTAAAAAAATATTTGCATTTTACAAATCTAATCACATATCAGAATCGGCAGCTTCAATATCTACCTAAATGTCTCTGAACTCAAAGAATACCAATATCTTTGTTTGATAGCCTAATTTTTTTTATTGCTAAATCAAACTTATTTGTGCATAAATAAATGGTTTCTCTGAAATCAAATACCTTTGGAATGCATGCAGCATTCACTAATCCAGTAGACCAAATCTTATCGTTATTCTTCTCCTTCACAAACAGATTCACATATCGTTGATATGTAGTCAACCACTAAAAGTTTTGATCGATAAGTGCTATTTAGATAATAGTATCAATGCAAATAGCTTCCTTCCTTCCTCTCGAAGCCATTTATACAATTAACTTTCAAAATTTTATGTCAAACAACAATTCTTTCAATGTGTTATAGGTATAAATCAACAATATGCTAAAGAACTATGACTTGTTACTATTCTGCCTGTGAAATCCCTTCTACAGGACACTTCCAACATATAGAAATTCAGTATAGAAAAATATGCATTTACGAAAAATAACATAAAAAAATAACATAATCTAAATGTGCCACAATTTTGGCTAGAAAATAGTAGAAATTATGATATGGTTTTTAGAAAACCAAACATGATTTTTTTGAAAATTGGATTACAGTTGTCAAATTACAGGATTTTTCGATATCAAACTAATCGCTAATAGTGCTAAATTTTATGCCTTTTTCTGTTTCTGGTACATGTTACTATTCACATGTGAAATGTGTTTTACGAAATAAATAACAATTTAAAAACAACAAAGAAGACATTTCCGAGAACTAACAACAAAAGTTTAAAAACAAATCTCGAAACTCGGAAACCAGTTACTCCATGTACGAAACAAATTAAATGCGATATTTTTTAATAATGAAATCTATTCTATGGATTTCAACAATCGCATCCACAACCATATCGATGTCAGATTAGAGGTAATAGAATTTACATTCTTGATTACATGTTGATCCATCCATTTCGCCAAAAGAATACCGAACCATTAATGATATTATGTTGTGTACGAAAATGAAAAAACCACACTTCGCATAATGCAATCGTTTTGCTTTTATTTATTCTTCTTCTCCTTTCTTTTGCTTCTACATAACGCTTTTGGAATTCCACCTCTTTTCCATATGCAATATATGCCTCCCACATTGATTACAATCGCCGGCAAAACTCCAACTACAACGTTATTATTATCAATTTTTTTTTTCGCAATTAGTAAAATTTATTATTAAATAATGTCTTTTAATTAATAAAGCTTGCAGTGTGTAGAAATTTAATGTGTAGATTCAAAACCACTCATGAAATTTACTAGATCACAAGACTTGAAGCTACTCTACTCATCTGTGGAAAGAAATCATGATCGAGAAAACAAATCAATAACATGCATTGAGATTCGACACACATACATAGATGTATATCTAGGGGAAAGAAACTTCTCAAAACCCCTTACTATATGTATTGCATTAATCAAAGAATAGAGAAGAAATACAATGCTTGTTCAAGCCTAAGAAACACCCGCACTAGTATAATCTATCTCATTGCCTCACAAACTTACTCAAGCCAATACTTAGAGAATTTATCAACCTTCCAAGCTCCTATTTCCTTATGTTATTTGATGAGGAATTATCCCCCTATTAATTAAGGAAATTACTCGTTGGGAATTATGCAATTTCTTTAGGCCCTTCTTTGACTGCATGCACCACCTGTACAACTTGGAAAATTATACAACTGATAGTAAACTGCCCTTGAACTACAATCTCAATTGGGTAACTCAAATTCTCTACATGCATGAGTTAATTTAGGTTGATTGATCAGTTTAACTGGATGATCACTCTCTGTGAAAAAAGTTACACACCATTGACTGAACGTCCATTATTTCTACTAAGGGTGAGAACTAGTTACATTGACAATAACTCAAATAAAATGAAATATATTGCTACAAATTAGCAATCAAACGTGTAGAATTGAACTCAAGTGTCTCCAACTCTAATTTAATGAGTTAACTGAGTGACAATATCTATGTCACCTCAGTTAACTCTTCCAAGTATTTTACTAAAATTGAAATTCGAATTTCTCCTAATTTAATCAAGGCAAAATTAAATTAGGATTCTCTTGTTGCATTTTCAACACTCCCTCTCCACAAGAAAGGGATTATTAAATGCCCCAATCCTTCTTCTATGGAAATCAAATTTTCCTCTTGACAAAGCCTTTGTCAAAATATTTGCATCATGTTCCTCTCTTTCAATGTACTACAACAACATAATCCACCTCTGCACATAGTATTATAGATGGTGATACCAGATGTTGATATGCTTGGATTGATCATGAAATACTGGATTCTCAAATATTTGTATACAACTCTGATTGTCACCATAAATCATTGTAAGATCCATCTTATGGCCGAATAACCCAACAATAATATTTCTCATCCAGATAGTTTCACATGATGCTTGACTTGCAGCCATGTATTCTACTTCCACTAAGATGAGTGCCACAGATATCTACTTCCTGCTATACCAAGAAAATGTTGTTGAACCAACACTAAAAATTCCTCCCAAATTTCTCTTCTTGTCTGATGGACTCCCCACCCAATATTCAAATGTGAAGTTGTGTATCTCCACTCCCTTTGTTTGTATGTATAAATACCAAACTGAGTAGTGCCTCTAAGGTATCTCTTCACATGCTTGGATGCCTTCCAATACAATTTAGTTGGTTAACCATGGCTTAATTAAGTTGGTTAACTGCATAACATATTTTCGGTTGTGTGTTCAACAAATACATGAGTGAACCCACAATTTTCCTGTTTATGGTAGCCTCCACTTCCTCACCTGAAGTGACATCCTCATTCCTCCAGTTACCTTCTATAGGAGTGTCCATGGGTTTTCTACTCTCCACGTGGAACTTCTTTAGTATCTCATTGGCATACTTTCCCCAATAGACAAACAGTTCCCCATCTCCTTTCCATACTTCCAAACCAAGGAAAAAATGCATGAGTCCCATGTCCTTCATCTCGAACTCTCTTACAAGGTCCTCCTTCCAAGATCTGATCAGTTGTTCATCACCAATATGGACAATTGTCCTGATGATGAGTCTAGGTTCAGACTCAAAACGTCGACCATAAAATATGAGCACTGTGGAAAATCTGAACTTCTCTCAAAAACCACACCACAGTAATCTGCAATCCAAAATATGGATAAAGTCATCGACATATAAAAAAGTAATCAATAATTTACCTTCTACCACAATGTGATAAAGATTTGCATCTACTTCTATTTTGGTGAAGCCCAAACAGGTGAGATAGTTATCGATCCCAGTATACCAAGCATGGGGTGCTTGCTTGAGTCCATACAACGCTCGCTTGAGTCTACACATATGCGACTCTCTGTCAAAGGTATCAAACCCCTCTGAATGCTCAATGTACACATCCTCCTCAATGACTCCATTTAGGAATATTGTCTTTGCATCCATCTGGTGGATCTTCCACCCCATCTGCACTGGCAGTGCTAGAATCGACCTAATGGATGAGTACCTTTCTACTGGAGCAAAGATATCCTCATAGTTAATTCCCTACACCTGAGAAAACTCATTCGCCACAAATATGGCCTTGTGTTTCTCTATGATCATGTTGGGAAAATTATATGTGTTATAATTCCAACATTAAATTATCAATCTGGGACTCGTAAGCTTCGAGCCACAAGCGCAGGTAATGCAGGATCAGAGCATCTGACCTAAATTAGAGTATGAAATCAATTTATTGTTTTACTGCTATAAAAGAACACCAATCACTACTATAAAAGAACTTCTAATCACTACTTACAAATGAACACCACTCACTTGCTCTAAAAGAATTCTTAAAAGAACACACCATCCTATTTCATAAATAGCAGAATTACTTTTTGCAAGGAATAACACTACCTATCAACTTAAATATCTCACCCACTGCAAAACTTAAACCAAAATCTCATTCTTTACTAATCATTGTATTTAAATGTATCAAAAATCACTATTTGAGCAAAGAGATTCTAATCTTTAACTGTGAAATACTTCCTACAGGTTACCTTATAACTCAAAAACTTTAAAGTTAAAACAAAATAAATCATTCTACAAAACATAACCTCGCTTGGTAATAAAATCACACATGTACAACCAAACTCATGTTATGCTCATAAACTGATTATAAAATCAAAACCATATTAAATGAAAGCAAAACTCGGTTAACACACCCTAATGCCAAAGAAACAGAGAAACTTAACCTATTTAAAGTCTAAATGCTAGACCTAAATCTTGGGACACACAGAAACACTACTTCTGAATTGATAAATGAAATGCATAACTTTTTTCTATTCCCACACCAACCATACTCAACATAGTACCTTAAATCCTATTTTGGACTTAACACTATCAATGTAAACGCAGAAAACCTAGATTAATGCACACTAAACTTCAATTCTAATTCAATCCTTATCTAACTGCATTACATCCCAAATCAAATGAATTCGAAACTAAATATCTCTGAGCATTCTTATTTAGACACAACACTACAAGATTCATAAGTATACGAAGCATAAATGCAATTCATTTTGAGGTCTTAATTATGAACAATATTTTTATATACTCGAATTAATAGTGCTTCACAAACACCTTTGTATAATATAATTGCACGAAGGAAACAGTGACATGTCAAAATCATTACTCAATAGAACCTTGATTGGTATATACCAAATGAGAAATGAAATCTACCTTAGTCAACTCAGATCTATGAAGTAGAACATGAATTTAAATGCAGAATGAAACTATCAACTCAGAAATCCAAGTAATAATTATCGAAGCAACATTCACACTGTTAACTAATTAATCAAATGCTATCCTAAAATCTATATTGGTTGTAAAACTTGTCTCCAGGGGGTGATGGGCCCTTGCCACTACCTGAAGCAAGTTAAATTAAATGAATGAGACTGAAAACTTAAAGAAAAACCATAAAACTCACAGGAAACTTAACATTGCAACTAAATTATATTAAGGTTCAAAATGTAAATACAAATGCCATACTGTCATATCTCCTTAACAGAGTATCCTTTATAAAATTGATCGACAATTCTTTCTACGTACTTCCTTTCTTGCTAAATGAGATACAAAGCATATCAGTCGTTAAAAAGGTAAAGCCAATAGAGGCTAAATCTTAACCAATTACACAAGAGAAGAGAATATACAACTATCAACTATTTTGGGCTTGTATGAAATCTTGAGAGTTATCCTCTAGATTGATCTCGACTTGACTAACTAGGTCTTAATCTTGAAAAATCGATATCTTCCATACTTAGCAAAACCGATCTCTTTTTCAGCACAGGAGGTTTATCCAAATCATGGTTATGGCCGAAAATAGACAAACCACGAATTTGGCCCCAATTCCATACTTAAGATTGTGTTGGAATATTCCCCTAACCATAAGTCCTTCATGGTAATGATTTTTTCCAAAACATTTCTAGGTTACATGAATGAGGGTACTCTGAACAAAAACCACATGTCGGGAACTTAATATTCTTCTCCATTTTCTCACAAATTTGATATTTTAACCTACAATAATTTGTTACGTACTCAATATGTAGCAACTAATTTAATTGCCTTGTGAAGAATTTTGGCAATGGAACCCTGCCGAAAATGAACTTAGAAAAAAACCGTCATTAGTAAATCATGAAGAAATCATCTCTAATCATAGAAAATCTAAGAAAACTAATGATAATCAACCACAAAGTGTAAGATGTGATTTGGCGGCAAGTTGAGGAATTATGGAATGACATGAGTGTAAAAGTATAGGAATTTAGGTTATGAATAGTGGTATGGTGTTGTAGTATACCTGGGGGATAATATGGGGTACAAAGGGAGGTACCCAAGGGAATGATGTAATAATGGGATGGGCCATAGTAATAAATAAGGTGGTTAACCTGTATCATGTAAGGGACCACAAGTAGTTAGCAATAACGTAATAATCCCATGGTATTAGATATATGGTATTGAGGGAACCATGGTAATGACCCATGGTATTGTATATATGAGGCCTACATAGAGGCTAGAGACTCCCCATTGAGATATGTCAAGGATTATTGTATGAAGGATTATTGACTCCCCATTGGAGTGTTCTCCTTCCTTAAGGAGTGAATGTATGGTGTTGCCTTACCTTAAGGGTTCGATTAATAAAGAAGCATTTCTATCTATTTCTATCTTACTATTTCTAGGTATATTTGTATTTTCATATCATATCTATAACAAGTGGTATCAGAGCACTTTCTTGGGCAAAGCGGAGAATTTTTTTAATTTTCTTGTAGGAATTTTTTGGTCGACGAGTTTGCAGATCAGATTTGTATGTTTTGGTGAAAAAACTGCAGAATATAATTGTAGATCTGAGTTTTTGATGAAAAAATACTCAATTTGAAAAAAAAATCAGTCGAATCAGAGTCCAAATGAAGGAGATCTCGCTGATTTAAAAATCAGTGGTGTTGCAGACATTTTTTTGGGGAGCGAGTTTGTAGATCAGATATGTACGTTTTGATGCAAAATCTGTAGAATCTAATTGAATATCTGGATTTTTTGTGAAAAAATACCCAAGTTCAAAAAAAAATTGGCCGAATCGGAGTCCAGATGAGGGAGATATTGCTGATTTAAAAATCAGTTGGGTTGCAGACATTTTTTCAAGGCGGTGATATTGCAGAGAAGATATATACATTCTGGTGCAGAAGCTATAGAATCTAATTGCAGATCTGGATTTCTTGTGAAAAAATACCTAAGTTCAAAAAAAAATTCAGTCGAATTGGAGTCCAGATGAGGGATATATCATTGATTTAAAGTCAGCTCTTTTTTCAGAAATTTTTTGTGACGGCGGGATAGTTGTAGCGCTGATCTGAAATTATAATGCCTAAATCGGGATTTCTACCACATGGGAAAATGTAGAATGATTGTTCCATTTCCAAAAATAGGTCATAATAGGAATTTTGAGCAATATTGACGGAATTGTGGCCATTTCAAATTTTCGCCAAGTAAGCGATTTGTTTTACAAACCCTCTTCTTGGCTTATAACAGTAAGTTTTTTAAAGGACAAGATGATTGGACTTTTATTGAAAATTTTATAGCATATCATAAGTTGGACCATCCAGGGTGTTGGAAGGACAAAATAGGGTCTTATTTGAGAAATGACATCGCTATATGGTGGCAATCACTTGACAGTGAGTTTCTGAAGTTATGTAGCGCTAATGTAATAGAAGAACTACTTTTGGACGAATGGTCTCTACTAGAAAGGAGAAAACTACAAAACCTAGCAAAGATTTTATTTGTATAGGAAAGAAGGAAACCAAGAAACCTAAAGGGTTATTTTCTACTAGTATCTCCTCATTCCAAGTTCATGGATTGATTTAGAAGGAGATGATCGTTGTGTCTATAAATCCTAGTTGCAAGCAAAATCTTATAAGTGTTAATTGGCAAAAAGATTGCAAGTTCCAGCAAAACACATTGAAACTGCACAGATTGATAATGAGGATGTGCAAGTTTATAAAGATTTGAAGATTTCTATAGACAAGTATCTATTGAATTCTAATTTTTATGATTCAAATATGGATAACATGGATGTTATTTTGGGATATCCTTGGATGGAATCTATGGGTACTTCAATATTAATGTGCAAAAGAAATTCCTGAAGCTTTGGTATAAAAGGAAGAAAATTACATTGCAGGATATTTCCATTAAGCCACAAACAGAGACTACAGAAGTAGTAGCACAAAGCTCTAATGACACTTACACATCAGATGATGAGCCTTTGATGGTTGACAATCAAACACAAACAGAGGCTGAAGCAGAAAAGGTTACAAGCACTGATACATCAGATGAGGACTCAGTGGTTGAAGTAATATTGGAAGATAAGAAACAATAGCAAGCACCACAACATGTATCAGATACTAATCAGGCTCCATTAGGTGGTAAATTAAAGAAAGATACACTGTTGGTTAAAACTTTAGCATATCACCACCCACATCACCCAGCAAGAAAACAACCAACAAGATCGAAACAAATTAGCTACAAGGACAACAGTCCCCGCATGGCATATAGAGAGGGGCGACGATCCACCTACTATACATCAACACAAAAGAGCTACGAGGATCAACTTCCATCTCAAGCAAGCAAGGCACCAGCTAGATCAAGAGTTCACCTTTCTCTTGGATGGCTAGATGCACGTGCATGGTACCAGTGGACTACTCTTCTGAGTAGATCTTATTATTTGTGTTCTTCCCATGTTTCAGGGATGAAACATGTTAAGGGGGGTGGAATGTAGTATACCTAAGGGGGATAATATGGGGCACAAAGAGAGGTACCCAAAGGAATAATGTAATAATGGGATGGGCCATAATAATATATAAGGTAGTTAACCCATATCATGTAAGGGACCACAAGTAGTTAGCAATAATGTAATAAGCCCATGGTATTAGATAGATGGTATTGAGGGAACCATGGTAATGACACATGGTGTTGTATGTATGAGGCCTATATAGAGGCTAGAGACTCCCCATTGAGAGATGCCAAGGATTATTGTATGAACAGGCATATGGCTTGTGGATTGTTCTCCTTCCTTAAGGAGTGAATGTATGGTGTTGCCCTACCTTAAGGGTTTGATCAATAAAGAAGCATTTCTATCTATTTCTATCTCATTATTTTTGGGTATGTTTGTATTGTCATATATTTTCATATTAGATCTATAACAGGTGTGGTGGAAAAATAGGAATATATGAGGCTCAACGTCCCCCCATGCCTGAGGATTTGCATGTCCTCATGCAAACAAATCACTTGCTCATTTATAGATTCTTGACATTGTTTTGTAGATGTTGGTTCTTGTGAAACAAACATTGCTTGAATATTTGGAGGTGTTGGTTCTTATGGAGTAGCATTGCTTCATATTTGGAGGTTTTTGGCTCTTGTGGAGCAGCACTCTTCACATTTAATATATCACACTAATTTACTGAGCAATACAAATTGAGGACAAGAAAGGGATGGATGAGGAAGAAATGATGGATGAAATGAGGTGGTGATGGAGATGCTAAGTATGTGGATAGAAGCTTGCATAATCTGTCATCATAAGGTCAATGCTTATAGGTGGTTTCCTTTATCATTTCATGGCAATAATGACTTCATCCTCCAAATAGAATGCTTGTTATCATGGGAGGAGAAGACATTATAGAGAATTTTTTTATGAATACACCATAAGGAATTACTTTTAACATGGTATTGAAATCAGAGTGTAATTCTTTTTATTATGAGTAATGAATGGAAGGAAATAGAAGGATAATGGTTTATGAAAGATGAAATGCATGGAATGAGAAGTGGTGATTTATTAAGTTTCCTAAACATTCTAATGAATTAGATAAGCTTAAGCCAAATTTACCTCAAGTTTTACTTTTGTTGTTGATGTGCTCAGTGTTGTAAGATGAAGTGGAGGATGGAATGGTTACAGCTAATGTGACTGGTCATCTAGTCTACTGAATAGAGATGAAGGATGAACTAAAGGTCCCCTTATCCCCCGTGCCTGAGGATTTGTATGTCCCCAAACAAGTCAGGAAAGGTGATTGTTGATGCAAATGACAATGGGAATGATGATACAAAAGTCTAAACTGCTGCAAACCTATTTTGAAATCACAAAACCATATAATCTTCAAAATCTACACACCCATGTGAAATCTTACATATGTGAATAAATGGTGTTGATGTAAAACATAAGCAAGAATCATTGGATTACCGACCATTAAGGAGATCATTAACCAATGTGAGATATCCCACCTTTGATGTCAATGGGAATCAAGGCACTAGATACATTCTATGAGCCATGAATGGATTTGTCGAAGGCGAATGGACTGTAGAATTCACCCACCAACAAACATTGATGTATTTCCGTAGAAGATGGCAAGAACACCTTCCATCAAGGAATGCAAGCTCCTATGTACCTTATATATCCCTAACCTTGTCTCAGATAAATTTTCGATGTCAATGGGACAAGGCTTGTTGGCAAGTGGGCCTTAAGGGATCCCATGTCAACCAACACGATTACAAGACATAATGACTTGAAAGATACATTACTTGAAGAAATCATACAAATTTAAAAACTTTATTGGGAACTTTGCCTACTAGTTACCTGGTTTTCAAGCAAAGTCCCTGTCCAGTTGCGCTAGACAAGCTATTATTCCCAAAAGGAATTATTTTTCTCTTTACTATTTTCATTTATTTATTTATTACAATACTAAATTTCGTAATACACTGAAGAAAATATGTCCTCCTTCAAGTGAAAAATAACCTCCAATGGATCCATGTGCGGATCAGGTACAAAGATATATTCATGCCCAGATTTTGCATATAAACTTTAGAATATACATGAGCATGAAAAATCAACGGCTTTGAAAGATGTGATACAAAGAGTACTTGAAGATGAGAGTGGTACTTTGATCGGATTATGATCTGGAACCAATGCTCAATGTAATCCTGGTGGTATTGGCCCATTTCTTCATTTGGACCACTCTGAAAGTCCTCCTCGGTCATGCCAGGCAAACTTGGATAATTGGTCTCCAGAATGCATACAAGGCTTGTTGTTGGGCATGGTGAAAGTTCTTCGATCTCAGGTTCAATTGGATGCTCCCCATCAGATTGGGAGACTTCCAAATCCTTTTCTGGATATGGAGAGATAGATAATTCCCTGAATGTGGTCACGATGAACTCTTCCTGAGAAGCAGATACC
Organism: Pinus taeda; assembly: GCA_000404065.3. NCBI lineage: Eukaryota > Viridiplantae > Streptophyta > Pinopsida > Pinales > Pinaceae > Pinus > Pinus taeda. The sequence goes on from APFE030157863.1 coordinate 87,184, forward strand.
CCAACTATTGCTAGGATTTGAGAAAGTGCTTCAAGGGACATTCTTCAAGCTTCTCAATCATTCTTGAATTTCTCCTACTGGTTGATGATACCTGTCTCACAACATGGATTAGTACCAAGGGGTTCTTACAGCACCCCAAAAATGTTTTATCTTTAAAGAGCTTGAAATTTTAATCTAAATTAATAAAAAATACTAATTGCAATAAAACTTACCAAACTTGAAATCCTCAGTTACTTGGACAACCAAACTTTGGAGTGACCCCAAACCAAAGCGGATGTGTGGCTCTTCACTCATGTCTTACCATCATCTCTGCCCTCTAGTTTCCCTATATCTAAGATCACACCAAAAACTTATGAAAGAAACTATGGTCCAATCCCTTTAGCACCTCCCCAACAACAACGCCAAAAATGTTGGGGAAATTATATGTGTTATAATTCGAACATTAAATTATCAATCTGGGACTCATAAGATTTGAGGCACAAGCTCAGATAACACAGGATCAGAGCATCTAATCTAAATTAGAGTACGAAATCAATTTATTGTTTTACTACTATAAAACAACACCAATCACTACTATAAAAGAAGTTATGATCACTACTTACAGAGGAACACCACTCACTTGTTGTAAAATAAATTCTTAAAAGAACACACCAGCCTATTTCATAAATAACAGAGTTCCTATTTGCAAGGAATAACACTACTTGTTAACTTAAATAACTCACTCAGTGCAAAACTTAGACCAAAATATCATTCCTTACTAATCATTTTATTTAAATGTATGAGAAATCACTATCTATGCAAAGAGATTATAGTCTTTAGCTATGAAATACTTCCTACAGGTTACTTTATAACTCAAAAACTTTAAATTTAAAACAGAGCAAATCATTCTTCAAAACTTAACCTTGCTTGGTAATAAAATCACACAAGCACACTGAAACTCATGTTATGCTCGTAAACTAGTTATAAAATCAAAACCATATTAAACGAAAGCAAAACTTAGTTAACACACCCTAATACCAAAGAAACAGAGAAACTTAACCTATTTAAAGTCTAAATGCTAGACCTAAACCCTGGCACACACAGAATCACTACTTCCGACTTGGTAAACGAAATGCATAACCTCTGTCTATTCCCACGCCAACCATACTCAACGCAGAATCTTAAATCTTATTTTGGACTTAACGTTATCACTGTAAACTCAGAGAACCTAGATTAATGCACACTGAACTCCAATTCTAATTCAATCCCTCTCCGACTGCATTACATCCCAAATCAAATGAATTTGAAACTAAATATATCTGAGCATTCTTATTCAAACACGACACTACAAGATTCAAAAGTATACGAAGCATAAACGCAATTCATCTCGAGGTCTCAATTATGGACAATATTTGTATATACTCAAATTAATAGTGCTTCACAAACACCTCTCTATAATAAATTGCACGAAGGAAATAGTGACATGCCAAAATCATTAATCAACAGAACCTTGATGATCTATATCAAATGAGAAATGAAATCTACCTTTGTCAACTCAGATCTACAAAGGAGAATGCGAATTTAAATTCAGAATGAAACTATCAACTCCGAAATCCAAGTAATAATTCTCTAGGCAACGTTCACACTGTTAACTGATTATTCAAACGCTATCCTAAAATCTATACTGGTTGTAAAACATGTTTCCAGGGGGTGGTGGGCCCTTGCCACTACCTGGAGCAAGTTAAATTAAATCAATGAGCCTAAAAACTTAAATCAAAACGATAATACTCACAGGAAACTTAACGTTGCAACTAAATTATATTAAGGTTCAAAATGTAAATACAAATGTCATACTGTAATATCTCCTAAATAGAGTAACATGTACAAAATTGATCAACAGCTCTTTCTACATACTTCCTTTCTCGCTAACTGAGATACAAATCATATCGGCCCTTAAAATGTTTAAGCCAATAGATGCTAAATCTAATTAACAACAGAAGGAAATAGACAATTATCAACTAATCTGGGCTTGTGTGAATTCTCGTGAGTTATCCTCCAGATTGATCTCGACTTGACTAGATTGGTCCTGATCTTAGAAAAACTGATCTCTTCCATACTTAGCAAAATCGATCCCTTTTTTGAGCACAAGAGGTTTATCCAAATCGTGGTTGTGGCCAAAAATAGACAAACCATGAATTTGGCCTCGATTTTGTACTTAAGATTGTGTTGGGATATTCCCGTGACCATAACTCCTCCATGGTAATGTATTTTGCTAAACCATTTCTGGGTTACATGAATGAGGGTACTCTGAACAAAACCCACTTGTCAGAATCTTAATATTCTTCTCCATTTTCTCCAAAATTTGATATTTTCACCTACATGAATTTATTCCATACTCAACTTGTAGCAACTAGTTTAATTGGCTTGTGAAGAATTTTGGCATTGGAACCTTGTGGAAAATGAACTTAGAAAAAAACAGTCATTAGTAAATCATGACTAAATCATCTTAATCATAGAAAATCTAACAAAACTAATGGTAATCAACCACGAAGTGTAAGATGTGATTTGGCAGCAAGTTGAGGAATTATGGTATGAAATGAGTGTAAACGTATAGGAATTTAGGTTATGAATAGTGGTATGGTGCGAGGGAAAAATAGGAATATACAAGGCTCAACAAATCCCATCTTCTACATGCTTTACCTTGTAAGTCCATCTCGAACCAACCATTGATTTGTCTACTAGTCTTGGGACCACTTCCCAAACACTGTTTCTGACTATGGAATCATATTCCTCTACTAAGGCGTCAACCCATCCTAGTTATTGCACTACTTCCTCAAATGAGGATGGTTTTGTCTCAACTATATCACTCATTAGAGCCATGTACCCAATGTATCAATCTGGTGACCTCCTCTGCCTGCGTTGTGATGTGGTTGCTCCCACATTCTATCTAGCATCCTACAATAATATGTCAGCTTCCTTGGTTTGCTTCCTTCCTTCTCTGGATGTCTCTACTTGAGTGGATGTCTCCACTCTCTCCTCCTCTACATGTGGATTCTCCAAAAATTCCTAAGGTTCTTCCTTTGGAGCCAAAATATCATGATTAGGTTGCAAATGAAGCTCCCTCTCAAGAGAACACCTCATTGCCTTCTCCTCAACAAACTTCACATCACGTCTGACCATTGTCATCCTGAGGGATGGAAAGTATACCTGATAGTTGTGAGGTGTATCAGTGTACCCCACAAAGATGCCTAACTCTGTTGTTGACTCTATATTTTTCCTTGCTTCCTTGGAAACATGATTGTAAACTAATGATCCAAACATCCTGAAGTGTAACACATTTGGTTTCTTCCCTGAAAAAGCATACTATAGTGTACTCATGCCAAGAATCCTGTGAGAACTCCTATTCTGCAAATAGACTGCTATGTTGCATGCTTTAGCCCACAAGTGTAGAGGTAGGCTTTGGTCATGCAACATTTCCCATGATGCTCACACAATACTTATATTCTTCCTCTTAGCGACCCCATTCTGTTGTGGATTATGAGGTGTTGTCAACTCCCATCGAATGTCTTCCTTTGCACAAAAATTTTTAAACTCATTCGACACATACTCACCACCGTTATCTCTCTTGAGAGCCTTCACTTTTCTGTTAATCTCTTTCTCAACAAGTTATTTATACTCAAAAAAAATGGAGAATGTTTGGTCTTTCTTTTGCAAGAAGTACATCCAGCACTTCCATAAGAAATAATCTACAAATATAACATAATACTTGTGCTTGGCAGTGGAGGTTGCCGAGAAAGGTCCACATACATCAGAGTGGATCTTTTCAAGGATTGCATCCACCCTGTTATCCCAATCATTGAACGTGGTTTTTGTGTACTTCCCCAATGTAAACCCTTTGCATTATCTCACTTCTCTAGTGCTCCATTGGGAAGGCATGTAGAAATCTGTTGCATAATATTCAAAGTGTGATGATTCAAATGACTAAGTCTTTTATGCCATAATTTATCGACATCTCGAGTTTGCACCTTCTATTCTTTTGTGATCAATGTTGCATAATCTTCCACATCTAATTTTTAGATGTTCTTCACTCGAACCAAGGTCTGCTTCAATTTTGCTATGGCGATGTGTCTCAAGAAAGCTTTTCTTTTTCTGAATATCACATTGTAGCCACAGTCTTCTAACATGGTAATGGAAACTAGATTCTTCTTCAAACCCTGTACATACATCAAATTCCTTAATCCTCAGAGGGGAGTCAGACTCCCTTTGAAATTTAATGGTGCCAATGTTGGTCGTGCTATACCTTCCATGATCTCCCATCTCAATGTGCATCTGGATATTCTTCTCCTCTAAGTCACTGATTTTTTTTATTTTCCATCATCTGGAATGAGGCACCATTGTCGAGATACCACACACTACCCATCACTTTGTTTTCCATGCATGAAATAAGGGTAAAATCAAGTTCGAAATGTGAAGCCAAGGCTTAACCTGCTACTCCTCATCTAGTCTTCTTTCTTGCCTTCTTATGTGGACAATGCATGGCATAGTGTCCCAGTTCATGACAGTGAAAGCACTTGATTTTGGACAAGTCTTTCTTCTTGCCCCTTGACTCGAATCTTATTTGGATTGGGATTTCTTCCCTTTCCCTTTCATTTCCTTTCCGCCCAAGGCACAGTTCTCCACATCATCACCCTTGGATGAGGTTTCATCTATGGTTTTCCGCTTATCTCCTCCTATACCAAATTTGACCAAAGGCATTCCCCATTTGGTAGCTTCTCCATCCCATTTACCAAATGCTAGTAGTTGTAACATCTCTTGGGAAGGCCTAGAAGTGTTAGGATTACCATATCATCCTCTACTACAGTAACACCAACTTAACCAAGTTCATAACATTTTGTGAACTGGCTGAGGCACTGTGAATTGTGTCGCCCTTCTGCATCTTGATATTCTGAAGCTTTTCCTTTAGTGCCATATTCCCGTGATCACTACTCTTCTAGAAAAAATATGTCAAGGCCTGCCACATTGCATATGGAGTCACTTTCTCGACCTCCCTCCAATATGATCCTCCTTACCTTTTCTACACACTTCTTCCATTCTTCTAGATCTTGAGCATCAGATGTTGGAGGCTTCGGGATACCAGTATCTATGAATTCATTCATCCCATTATCTTCCAACATTGCCACCATCCTATCTTTCCAAGAAACATAATTCGAGCTACCCTTAATGGCATAATCGAGTCTTAGTACATAGAATCCATCCTGCTAACTCTAAAGAATTGATCCTACAAATTTTATCCACCTGCAAAGACAACTTCGAATTATCTTCTCTACTATGATTCTTACTCTGATACATTGTAGAAATTTAATGTGTAGATTCAAAATTTCTCGTGAAATTTACTAGATCAGAAGACTTGAATCTACTCTACTTATATGTAGAAATAAAATCACGATCGAGAACACAAATCATTAAGATGCACCAAGATTCAACACACATACACTGAGATTTATCTAGGGGAAAGAAACTTCTCAAAACCCCTTATTATATGTATTGCATTAATCAAAGAATAGAGAAGAAATATAATGCTTTCTCAAGCCTAAGCAACCCCTGCACTAGTATAATCTATCTCATTGAGTCACATACTGACTCAAGCCAATACTTAGTCATTTTATCATCCTGCCAAGCTCCTATTTCCTTGTGTTTTTTAATGAGGAATTATCCCTCTATTAATTATGGAAATTACTCATTGAGAATTGTGCAATTCCTTTAGGCCCTTCTTTGACTGCATGCACCACCTGAACAACTTTGAAAACTCTACAATTGATATTAATCTTCCCTTAAACTCCAATCTCAAATGGGTAACTCGAATTATCTGCATGCATGAGTTAATTTAGGTTGATTGATCAATATAACTAGATGATAACTCACTGTGAAAAAAGTTACACACCCTTGACTGAACCTCCACTATTTCTACTAATGGTGAGAACTAGTTACACTGATAATAACTCAAATTAATTGAAATATATTGCTACAAATTAGCAATCAATCATGTAGAACTGAAATCAAGTATCTCCAACTCGAATTTAGTGAGTTAACTGAGTGACAAGATCTATGTCACCTCATTTCACTCCTCTAAGTATTTTACTGAAATTGAAATTCGAATTTCTCCTAATTTAATCAAGGCAAAATTAAATTAGGCTTTTATTGTTGCATTTTCAACACTCCCTCTCAGCAAGAAAGGGAGTATTCAATGCCCCAATCCTGCTTCTATGGAAATTGAATTTTCCTCTTGACAAAGCCTTTTTCAAAATATTTTCATCATGTTCCTCTCTTGGAATGTACTACAAAAACATAATCCGCATTTGCACACAATCTCGTAGATGGTGACACGGGATGTCGATATGCTTGGATCACTCATGAAATACTATATTCTTAAAGAGTTTGATATAACTTTGATAGTCACAATAAATCATTGTAGGATCCATCTTCTGACCAAATAACCCAATAAGAATCTTTCTCATCCAAATAGTTACACATGATGCTTCACTTGTAGCCATGTATTCTTATTCCACTGAGCTGAGTGTGAGATATATTTCCTTCCTGCTATACCAAGAAAATGTTACTGACCCAACACTAAAAAATCATCCTAAATTGATTTTCATGTCTGATGGACTCCCCACCCAATATACATCTTTGAAGCCTTGCAGCTTCACTCCCTCTGTCTATCTATATAAATACCAAACTAAGTAGTGCCTCTGAGGTATCTCAACACATGCTTTGATTCCTTACAATACAGTTTGGTTGGATTAACCATGGTTTAACTAAAATGGTTAATTTCATAAGACATGTTTGGTCGTGCGTTCACCAAATACATGAGTGAACCCATAATTTTCCTTTAGATGGTAGCCTCCACTTCCTCACCTAAAGTGACATCCTCCTTCCTCCAGTTACCTGCTATAGGAGTGTCCATGGGTTTTCTACTCTCCATGTGGAACTTCTTCAGTATCTCATTGGCATACTTTCCCTGATAGACAAATAGTTCCCCATCTCCTTTCGATACTTCCAAACCAAGGGAAAAATGCATGAGTCCCATGTCCTTCATCTAGAACTCTCTTGCAAGGTCCTCCTTCCAAGATATGATAAGTTTCTCATCACCAATAAGGATAAATTCATTGACATATAAAACAATAATCAATAATTTACCTTCTACCACATTGTGATAAAGGTTTTCATCTGCTTCTCTTTTGGTGAAGTCCAAACCAGTGAGATAGCTATCGATCCTGGTATATTAAGTATGGGGCGCTTGCTTGAGTCCATACAACGCTCTCTTGAGTCTACACACATTTGACTCTCTGTCACAGGTCTCAAACCACTCTGTATCCTCAATGTACAAATCCTCCCCAATAAATCCATTGAGGAATGTTGTCTTCACATCCATCTGGTGGATCTTCCACCCCATCTATGCTGACAATGCTAGAATTGACCTAATGGATGAGTACCTTGCTACTGGAGCAAAGGTATCCTCATAGTCAATTCCCTCCAACTAAGAGAACCCCTTGGCCCCAAATATGACATTGTGTTTCTCCATGATCCCATTTGCTACATGATTTACCTTGTAAAGCCATCTCAAAGCAACCACCGATTTGTTTGCTGGTCTTGGGACCACTTCCCAAACACTGTTTCTGACTACGGAACCATATTCCTCTACTAAGGCATCAACCCATACTAGTTGTTGCACTACTTCCTCAAATGAGGATGGTTTTGTCTCAACTATATCACTCATCAAATCCATGTACCCAGTGTATTGATCTAGTGACCTATGTCTGTGTTGTGATGTGGGTGCTACCACATTCTCTCTAGCATCCTCCTATAATTTGTCAGCTTCCTTGGTTCGCTTCCTTCCTTGTTTGGATGTCTCTGCTTGAGTGGATGTCTCCACTCTCTGCTCCTCTGCTTGTGGATGCTCCACAACTTCATGAGGTTCTTCCTTTGGAGCCAAAATATCCTGATCGAGTTGCAATTAAATCTCCCTCTCAAGAGATCACCTCATTGTCTTCTCCTCATCGAACTTCACACCCCGTCTAACCATTGTCATCTTGATTGATTAAAAGTACACCTGATAGTTGTGAGGTGTATCAGTGTACCCCAAAAGTATTCCCAACTCTGATGGTGGCTCTATATTTTTCCTTGCTTCCTTGGAAACATGACAGTAAATTTATGATCCAAAGATCCCGAAGTGTGACACATTTGGTTTCTTCACTGAAAAATCTTACTCTGGTGTACTCATGCCAAGAATCTTGTGAGGGCTCTTGTTCTGCAAATAGACCACTATGTTTCATGCTTCAGCCCATAAGTGTAGAGGTAGGCTTTGGTCATGCAGCATTTCCCATGCTTCTCCCACAATACTTATATTCTTCCTCTTATCCACCCCATTTTGTGTTGGGTTATGAGGTGTTGTCAACTCCCACCGAATGCCTTCCTTTGCACAAAAAAAAATTAAACTCATTCAACACATACTCACCACTGTTATCACTCTTGAGAGCCTTCACTTTCCTACCAGTCTCTTTCTCAAAAATTTCTTTATACTCAAACAATTTGGAGAATTTTTTGTGTTTCTTTTGCATGAAGTAGATCCATCTCTTTCGCAAGAAATAATCTACAAAAATAACATAATACATGTGCTTGGAAGTGGAGGTTGTAGAGGAAGGTCCACATACATCAAAGTGGATCTTTTCAAGGATTGCATACGCCCTGTTACCCCAATCATTGAAGGTGCATTTTGTGTACTTCCCCAATGTACACCCTTTTCATGTATCTCACTGCTCTAGTGGTCCATTGGGAAGGCCTATAGAAATTTGTTACATGATCTTCAAAGTGACATGATGAAAATTACCAAGTCTTTTATGCCATAATTCGTCGACATCTCGGCTCCACACCTTCTCTTCTTTTGTGATCAATGTTGCACAGTCTTCCACATCTAATTTGTAGATGTTCTTCACTCAAACCCCCATCTGCTTCAATTGTCTTGTGGCGATGTGTCTCAAGAAATTATTTATTTTTCCAAATATCACATCGTAGCCACAGTCTTCCAACACCACAACGGAAACTAGATTATTCTTCAAACCCTGTACATACATCACATCCTTAATGCTCAGAGGGGAGCTAGACTCCCTCAGAAAATTAATGGTACCAATGTTGGTCGTGTTATACCTTCCACCATCTCCCATCTCAATGTGCATCTGGAGATTCTTCTCCTCCAAGTCATTGAATTTTTTTTGTTTCCCATCATGTAGAATGAGGCACCGTTGTCGAGATACCACACACTACCCATCTCTCTTATCCTAAATAGTAATCATAATTCAAATAAGTTATGGTTACAAAGCCATGGTTCAGGAAATATCATTTGTTTCATATAGAATTTATGAAAATGCTATTACTTCAATCACAAACTTAAATGAATTTGTCTCAATGACAGTTACAATTGCAATCTCGTTTATCTGATTAATAATATTAGATTGTTGTGCTAAGATCCTCCTCAGATTAGAAACAAAATGTTTTTCATGTGCTTAAGGATTCATGAGTTTTGCAAGTGAAAAATGAGTTTTATGTTAAATTTATGAGCAATTTTAACATAAATAAGAGACTGAACAACAACATAAAAATGTATAGAACATCACCAAAAACACATCACAACAAGAACATGATGAAGGAGTTCACCCCTCTTGGGCTACACTTCCTTTGTCCAACTTCCAATGGCTTGGGCCTCTCTATTATGCTCAAAATTGTAAAAGGATGTGTTTACATTGCTCAAATTCTTCTCAAACCTACTCCAATGAGTCGAGGATGTCCAAAAATTTCTACCTAGCCTCTTTCTACATCCAATTTGGTCGAAAACTGGAGAAGTTATGACCTCCCCTAGTTTTCCCACTATTCGCTCTACATTTTCCCCAAAATCTGGCATCATCCTACAAATTCACTCGCCAAGCACTCTAATTGAGTGACAATTTCACCGAAAATTGGGTGTAATTATCAAAACTTTAAAATGTTCTCTAACGCTTAAGTTATGAAAACTCGAGCCACGTGGGGTCCATGTGCCTGGGGACTAAGGCCAACGACCCACCCCCGCCGACTGAGCCCCCCACTCCACCTTTCGCATTTTTGTTCACATGGTCAGTTTCTTGTTACGTCTATCAGTAGCGGTTATGGTTATGGGGCCATGGTTATCCCCTAACCATGGTCCATGGATCGGGGTCAAGGGTTAACCACAGTCCCAACCCCCCAACTCGCAAACCATACAACTTTAATTATATGCGCCTCCCCCATATGGTTAAGTAACACCATGCGGGCACAATGGTAAGTTGTTTTTTTGTGCTATGGGAGGTCGTGGGGTTGAGCCTAGCCTCCACCCTGTCTGTCATAACAAATTTTGCATTAACATGAGGAGGACATGTGGCGACCTTAGGCTTAGCCACATGTCACCTCCTCATTGGCCCGAATCAAAAACACATGACCAATAGAATGATGCCACGGAGCCCGAGAATATTCCAAAGAATATGTCGAAGCAATATATCATAGGAATATACCAAGAATATTCCTTTTGCTAACTGTGTTGTACGGATACCCAGTCAACATCCCTATTAGCACCTACAAAAATTTTACATTTTTGAAATTTTGACCAAATTGCATTTCTAGGAGCATACAATGTTTGTTTTGCATGAAACAATTTGTGCCAAATTCAAGATGATGAGCACTATGTGCTCATTCAGGTTCCACACCATTCTAACGACTTTGATTTTTTAGCATAATTTTGAGCACCTGATCATTCCTCCCCACTGGAAGCCTTTTGGACCCCAAAATATCACTTTCAGCTGTCCATAAGGTGAGGGTATAGTTCCCTCACCTTTCCAATATCTATACATTTTCCTTTTTAAGGATTTGTTCCCTTGAGACCCACTCGAAGATAATTGACACTTCCCCTTTTTGATGTCCTTTCTCTTCTATCAAGTATAGTGTCTTTTTGAAGCTCATCAACGAATTCTAGAGAAAATTCTTCAATAGATGGAATTTGAAAATTCTTTCCTTGATCTTCAATCAAAGGAGGCTCATACAACCTTAAATTCTCAACAATAACAACAGCGTAAATTTGCATATATGAAGGAAAATCCAACCTGAAGACATTGCTACCAATCTTTTCCAAAATTTTGAATGGACCATATCTAATTAGTTTTAGCTTTTTACCTTCTCCTTAGAGCCACTATTCACTAATGTGAAGCCAAACTTCATCACCGACTTGGAACTTGTGATCTACACTATGCTTGTTGTGCCTTGCTTTGTACTTTCCTTGGCTCGTTTCAAGTTGTTCTTGAACTTTTTGGTGTACCAATTGGATTTGTTCAATGAGACTTCTTTCTTTATCTATTTCGCTATGACCATTAATAGAAACACCTTTGCCAAAAATTAAATCCAAAGGAGATTTAGGCAAGTATCCAAAACATGCCTCAAATGGCGATGTTTGAGTTGAAGAATGTTTGGCTTGATTGTAAGCATGTTGAATATAGTGCAAATATTCATCCCACAACTTAAGATGCTTACTACAATACCCATGAAGAAGATGTATCACTGTTTTGTTCACCACCTTTGTTTGACCATCTGTTTGTGGATGAAAAGTTGTACTCTTTTTTATTTTGGTGTCCATGAATCCCCACAAGCTTGACCAAAATTTCCCAAAAAAGCAAGAATCTCAATCACTAACAATGGATGTGGGCAATCCAAAATGCACCCATACATTCTAAAAGAATAATTGAGTAGTTTTATCAGTTGTAACTTGCTTTTTACATGGCATCAAAATACACATTTTGCTAAACCTATCCACAACTACATAAAAATAATCATGACTTATTTTTGACAATGGAAGACCTCCTACAAAATCCATAGAAACACTCTCCCACGGTCGTGAAGGAACCGAAAGTGGTGCGTACAATCCTAACATCCTATATTAGGCTTACTTATTACACATAATGAACATCCTTTAATAAAACGTGACACACTTTCAAGCATATGAGGCCAATAACAATACCTTTGTAGATGTGCCACCGTCTTACTTACACCGAAATGACCAGCAATGAGAGAAGTATGCGCCTCTCTTATGATGTTAACTCTTTCTCCCTATGGAATACAAATCTTGCCAAGATGGTACAACAAGTTATAATGAAAATGATAATCCAATTCCTCTACTTGGTTTCCTTGACTCAAGATTGCATAAACATCTTGAAAATCATTTTCTAATGCATATTGCTCAATATAACTTTCATGCAAAATAGAATTATGCTTGAGTAAAGTAGTTGCACTAACAATAGGCCTAGAAATCATATCAGCAACTTTATTTTAGATACCTTTCTTATACCTAATTAACAAGTGGAATTGTTGAAGAAAACCCATCCATCGAAAGTGCCTTGATTGCTGCAGCTTTGATTGAGATTGCAAGTATTGCAATGGTTAATGATCAGTGTGAATGATTTTTTCCTTACCCATCAAGTAGTGTTTCGACTTTTTCACACTTTGCACCAATGCATACAATTCCTTGTCATATATAGGATAGTTAATCGCTACACCATTAAAAATTTCCAAATGAAAACAGATAGGCTTACCATGTTGCATGACGATTGCACCCATGCTGTAGTCACTAGCATCAGCCTGAATCTCAAATGAATGTCTCAAGTCTGGAAGTGCAAGTACTGAAGCTACAATGATATTTTCCTTCAATGCATCAAAGGCTTTTTGTTGTTTTCATCCCCACTAAAAAATCTTTTTCACACTTGTCAATGCATGCAAAGGAGCTGCTATAGAAGAAAAATTAGCAATGAATTTCCTCCAATATTAGGTTGCTCCCAAAAAACTCCTTACCTCTATAACTGTCTCGGGCCTTGGCCAATTCAAAATGAAATCAACCTTGGAGGGATCTATTTTCAACTCACCTCCTCCAACAATATGACCCAAGTAAACTAAAGAAGTTTTTCCAAACTCACACTTTGACATCTTAAGATACAACTGTTATTTTTTCAAGATATACAGTACTTTTCTTACATGCATGACATGTTCATCATGAGATTTACTTAAAATTAATATGTCATCTAAGCAGACTATAACAAACTCATCAATAAATGGCATCAACACATCATTCATCACATGCATGAATGTAGCAAGAGCATTACATAATCCAAAAGGCATAACTAGCCATTCAAACAAACCTTGCTTTGTTTTGAATGTTGTCTTCCAAATGTCTCCTTCAGCTATTCTAATTTGATTATGGCCACTCCTTAAGTCCAACTTAGTAAAATACTTTGTGTCTTTCAATTGATTAAGTAAATCATCTATTTTAGGCAGTGGGTAGCAGTTCTTTACTATAATTTTGTTCAATGCATGGAAGTCCACACACATGTGCCATGTTCCATCCTTCTTTGGCACCAAGACTATAGGTGAACCACATGACGAGGAAGATGGCCTGATGTCCCTTTATCCAACAACTCTTGAATTTTATTCTTAATTTCTGCACTTTCCATCACTGACATCCTATACATGCCAATGTTAGGAAGAGGACAATCTTGCTACCATTGTATCTCATGTTGGATTCCTATTTTGGGAGGTAATCCCTTTGGTTCCTGAAACATCTCATCATATTGGTTAACTACATCAACCAATTCAGATTTCAATTTTGAATCACAACCTTTAAAAGCTTCATTATCAACATCATTCTTGGGTTTGATCATTAGAAGCACAAAATTCTTGCTTGAAATCACTAGTATTTTCATCTGCCCTGCATTAACAAGTGAAAGATTTAGTTTCTTGCTATGAGATATCACAATATATTCTACTCCATCTTTGAAAAAATGATATTTCTTTTCATGCCTATGGAAGATAGTCTTTCTGTCATAGAGGTATGGGCTGCCCAAAACTATGCCATGTACGTCTAATGGCACAACATCAAGCTCCACTTCATCTATGAAATTTGCAGTAATGGTGAATTTCAGTTTACACTTTCTAGTATCCTGCAATTTGGGCATTGTCACACACCCATCCAAGTGGATATGGTTTATCATGTGGAATGGTTTCCAAGTTTAAACTTTTGAAAATGTTTTTAGAGATAAGATTGGCTTGAGAGCCACTATTGAAAAGTGTATCAATCTTGTTATGTTTTGAAATCACCCTTGTGTGAAAAAGTTCTATCCTCATCTTTTCATTTGGAGTTTCATTTTGTGAATTTGAAGAAATAGTGCTATCAATGGATTGTTTTCCTTTTATACCCATGGATGTAATTTTAGTTTCATCACCTGAATCGGATCCCAAATCCTGTTGAGTGGTTGCAGTTGTCTTTTGTTTTCCCTTGTTGAATATTTTTAGTTTCATTTTGGGATGAAGCTTCCAACAATGATCTTCATCATGACCCTCTTTGGAACAATGTTTGCATGTTAATTTATCTCCTTCTTTTTTGTTAGATGCATTTTTCTTTCCCTTCCCTTTGAAACCCTTTTATTTTCCTTCACACTTAAATGGATTTTTACTACCTTCTTCTGGAGTGTTTTTCCCTCTTGCTTCAAGATGAGTGGCTTGCATACACACATCATCTAGATTATTGGGATTAAACATTAAGATAGTATTCCTAAGGTAACTAATAAACTCCCTATGTACTTCAACAATGTGTCTTGTGATTGCAAATCTACACCTAAAATTAAAGACCTTTTTTCTGAATTCTTGGGTGTAATCTTGCACTTTTTGACCTTTAAGTTGTCTAAATTTTTTCCAATTCATGACGGCTTTCTGCATATAATTAGAGGGTAGAATTGTCTTTTGATTGCAACAATGAAATCAATCCAATAAATTGAGATCTTACCATGTTTTTCTATCTCCTCTTGTGTCTTTGATTCCCACCATACTAGTGTTGTACCCTCCATTCTCAAGGAAGATAACTGAATCTCTATGTCATCCAATTATCAATCTTCTCTGCATTCACTTCACCATTATACATGGGAAGCTAAAATTTAACATCAAGTTTTAAAAAGGGTGATTTACCAGTTCCTTTTGAAGTATGTTGGTGAGTATGAGTAAGGGTTGTGTTAGTGGAAGAGGGTGAAGATGCTTGTGAAGAAGAAGATGAAGAATATGGTGGAGAGGGTGGAGGTTTGTCTCCATTTCCATTACCTCCTCTTGAAGAACCTTCTCCTTTCGAAGGTTTGGAACTTTCACCTTGCAGCCTGATATGCCTCTCTTCATAGAGGACCTTCACCATCTTTTTCATATCAAAGAAATCCTTCCTAAATACCTTCTCATATTCTGTCATGTTTGTAGGTTCTCCTTCATGAGACGTGCTCTCTGGTGTCTCAACTACAACTTGAGGATGAACTGGTGTTGGAGATTGGGGAAACCTTGCCCTCCTTCCCCTTGACCAAACTTCAAGGCTTCCAACCAGCTTCCCTTCTCCTCTTTTGAGTTTTAACCTTGTAAGCATGACATAAACTTGTAAATATTTAAATCCTTCTTACACAAATAAAACCTAATGCTTTGATACCAAAATGATTTGACTAAGAATATTAAATTGTTGTGCTAAGATCCTCCTCAGATTAGAAACAAAATTATGTTAATGTGTGTAAAAATGTATAGAATGTCACCAAAAACACATCACAATAGGAACATGATGAAGGATTTCACCCCTCCTGGGCTACGTGTCCTTGGTCCAGCATACAATGGCTTGGGCCTCTCTATTATGCTCAAAAGTGTAAAAACATGTGTTTACAATGCTCAAATTCTTCTGAAACCTACTCCAATGAGACCAAAATGTCTAAAAATAGCTACCTATCCTCTTTCTGCATCCAATTTGGTCGAAAACTAGAGAATTTATGACATCCCCTAGTTTTCCCACTATTCGCTCTATAATTTCCCCAAAATCTGGCATCATCCTACAATTTATCCCACCAAGCGCTCTAGCTAAGTGACATTTTCGTTGAAAATAGGGCAAAATCATTAGAACTTTGAAATGTCCTCTAACACTTAAGTTCTACAAATTCAAGCCACGTGGGGGGCCATATGCCCGGGGGCTAAGGCCAATGACCCGCCCCCGCTAATCGGGCCTCCCACTCGACCTTCCGCATTTTTGTTCACATAGCTAGTTTATTGTTACGGCTATCAGTGGCGGTTACGGTTTTGGGGCCATGGTTAGCCCCTAACCATGTTCCATGGACCAGCGTCGGGGGTTAACCATGGTCCCATCCCCCCAACTCGCAAACCATACAGCTTTAATTATATGTGCCTCCCCCATATGGTTAAGTAACACTGTGCGGGCGCAATGGTAAGTGGTTTTTCTGTGCTATGGGAGGTCGTGGGGTCGAGCTCAACCTCTGCCATGTCCACCATAACAAATTTTTCATTAACACGAGGAGGACATGTGGTGGCCTCAGGTTTATCCACGTGTCACCTCCTCATTGGCCCGAATCAGAAACACGTGACCAATAAAATGATGCCACCAAGCCTGAGAATATTCCAAAGAATATGTTGAAGGAATATACTACAGGAATATACCAAGAATATTATTTTTGCTGACAAGGTTGTACGGATGCCCAGTCAGCATCCCTGTCAGCACCTGCAAAAATTTTACATGTTTGACAAAGTGAACAGATCGCATTTCTAGGAGCATACAGTGTTTGTTTTATTCAAAACGAGTTGCATCGGATTTAGGATGATGAGCACTACCCAGTCGTTCAAGTTCCACACCATTCTGATGACTTTGACTTTTGAGAATAATTTTGAGCACCTAATCACCTATCAACTATAATCTCCAAAAGCCATCTTCAACAGGTAACAAGGAATTGCATTCAAGAATTAGACTATTCCATCACAACGCACACATAAGATTTAAATAGTAAAATGATTTGACAACAAAAACAAATTTTCTAATGTATTATAACACTTACAGTATGCAAAAGTAGACTTTGATATTCTTTAGCCTTTAGCTATCTCTCGCAGTCAGACTTCCTGCAATGAATTTCTTCACTTTAGCTTCAATGAATTATTTCATCGGAGCAACAGTAATGTCCTCCTTAACATGTTCATTTAATATATTCTCCTCAATTTATTTTTCTTCCTTTTGTAATTGCAAAACTGAGGCAGAGTACGCTTCATTGACACCAATAAAAGTAATTAGTCATTTATTAATTTCGTTTGCACTAAAATAAGTTATATCATCAAACTTTGTTTCTTGTTATTGTTTCTACTTCTCCAAACAAATCATCATCTTCTCCTTTCTAATTAATCTAGATTCACATGTAATACACAGACTATTTAAACCCTTAATAATCACCACCACCTTGAGATTGTAGGAATTTACAGGGTAAGTTCCTCAGATAGAACACCAAAGGACACTGCTCACAAACAGATCACAGATCAATACACCAGTATTTTTGACGTGGTTAAAACCCTCAAAGAGGGAAACAGTCCACGACATGAGCCAATGCGACCACTTTAGGCAATTTATTAATAAAATAATGAAAATTTACATAAGCTTCTCTCGTGAACAGTTAACCTGCAAATGACCCTCCATGTGCTTTAAATAGAAATCATGGACCAATCGGGTGTTAAGCCACGGATCAAGTGTCGGTAATACCGAGGAGAGAATGAACCGTCGGATCACTACATATCGTGACTGTCGGATTG
>APFE030157873.1:0-10303 GCA_000404065.3 Pinus taeda
AAGGTACAAAAAGAGGGCGATAGATTTATGAAGTTGGAATTGTTGAATTTTTATAAAAGGTTGGGCCTCCTTCTCAGCTGCTATTGATATTGTACAGTTTATTACAAAGCAGCATGTCAAAGCAGAAATACTTAAAGAAAACCACAAGACTTTCTATTCATTCACATGTAGTTAAAAATGTTGACATGATTGAAACAAAAAAGAAGAGGATTTGAAAATTTCATGTAAATGTATTCTAATTTAAAAACAAACAACTAACCACTCTATAAATGTCATTGCAGAAGCCCATGTAAGATATACATATTCCTATATAACATTTTTGAAAACAAAAAGGAAATATAACTTAACGTGAGTAGCATAACATCTGGCATTCCATGAACAATAGAAACCACACTCAAAAGGCCAAATCTATGTAAACTGAGTTTTTTATTAAAAGTGTAGGTACAAAAACACTTATGACACTCCATAAGTATGCATCATGTCTGGTGGAACATACTAGACTTATTACACTTGAATACTTCTAAATATTTTACTTGGTATTGTGTGTTTATTACAAGCAAATATACAGGAGATAGGTACATGCTTTGCAATGTATTTTTTGAAATTTTACATATGGTCTACACATAGAGACATGTTTGGTAGGTAATAACTAAACATATATATAATGAAATTATTCTTTGCCTTCTAAACATATGTACAATAAGAGCATTCTATTACATATAGATGTAATTGACAATGAGAAGCTAATCATATATGCATGATGGGGCATGGCATAGGCAACAGAGTTGTTCCTGCAATTGACGCTGCATTTTCCTGTGTGTGTCACTTTCATGGATGTGAATTGTTATCTTAAGTATTTCTTTTACCTTCTTTAACAATTCAATGGTTGGACGCAAACGGTAAAGAGGCAATGTTTGTTGGGGCAGGATGCTGAATTTCTTGGCAATACTCATACAACAATCATAAATAGCCTGTATTCATACCTATTTCAATCAAAAAACAGAACATTGTAAGTGACAATGGATGTGTTTGACGAAAGCATGTTTTTTAAAGCGCTGAAGTAAAATAAATAATTTTTTTAAAAAATTTCTAAATTGAAGCGAATGCTAGACCTTGCTGTTCTTGGTGGGAAATATTTTGTTTGAATATTTGAAATAAAATAAACGATTTCAAACTAATATAAAATCATATGAGGTTAAATGTAATAGAAAGCAAATGTATGTGAAATTTGGTTATTGCAACAAGTGGTGTTTACCATGTGGGTAATTCTGCAAAACAGGTTGTACGATTGGCTAGAGTATATTCTCCTGCATAGATTTTGATGCAAGCAATGATTCCTCTTGTTGTCTACGCTTAAGATATGGATTCTCGTGCATTTGTGCAATCCCTGAGAATGGGAATGCTGAATTGATTTGAATGTCTGCCAATGACCGCACTCTTGAAATTGCAGTGAACGTTAGCCCTTGTCGTTCTTTGGTGCCGATGTCTACTGTTGCTTTGTCTAATGTCATTCCTTGTGACTTGTGTATCGTTAAAGCCCATGCCATTTGAAGTGGTATTTGACGGCATGCACCCCTTGTGATGGGAGAAATGGGTACATATGTTGGGTGTGAAATGTCCCATGGTGTTCCTTTGTATTGTATAAAGTCGACAACCACGAAGGATGGTAATTCTGGGGGCTTTGAACCAATAGAATAAAATATTGAGATGACCTTCCCAAGTGCGCCATTGACGAGGCCTACATGTACCCATAAGTTGCTGGTGAGCATAACCTTTTGTTCATTGCATAAGAGAACTTTTGCAGGCAAATGCTCATCTTCTGTTGTAGTACGAGTTTTCTGCCTTTGTTGTTCTGCAGAGCAAACCGCTACTGGGATGTTCAATTTTTTAAGCATTTTCTTATTATGCAAAACAACTGAGTTGTTTATTGCATATAGGTGCATGGATTCTTCAAATATGCGTTGCTCTTCATGTGTAAGAGACGAACTTGTTCTTGACATTAGGTGTTGCCAATCTTCAAGTGTAGATATTCCATTTCTGAGATTTGTGAGTATTTGCCGGAAAGCAATCTGGGACGGGCTATCTCCTTGTTGACGAAAAACAGTTGAAAGTGTTATGAATATGTCGAAGCTGTGCCAAAGTGCAGTGCCACGCAATGTCCCAGCATATAAAGGAATGTTTTTTACGGGTGGTAGCTGGCCTAAATCTCCAACAAGGATAATTGAGTGATTACCAAATGGTGCATTTCGATGAAGAGGGAATGCCTCTCTTAGATGATCGTCAATGCGAGTAAGCATTTTTGGACCAATGAAGCTCATTTCATCAATGAGAATGTAGTCTACATGACGGAGTTTCTCTTGCAGTTGTAGGAGTGGTTGGCCTTCAAGAGGATGCATTGTTTGGATAGGGATACGAAGGGCGGAGTGAATTGTGAGGGCATTTATGTTGAAAGTTGCAACGCCTGTTGGTGCAAGTAACAACAAAGGGTTTTTGTTTGCTGGTGAGTTTTCAGAAAATGCATGGTGTAGACATTTAATCAAATGGGATTTTCCTGTCCCAGTTGTTCCTTGTATGATGATTTTGCGTGGGGGTTTTGGCGAAGGGGTTTTAAAGTGTGAAAAAATAGTGGTGAAGGCTATGTTTTGGGTAGCAGATAATGTGTGATCTTGGGGAAGGTTGGAAAAAGAATGATGTTGGTTTTGAATCGTTGAGCGGTTGAATTCAACGAAATTTATGGCAGTTTCTTGCAAGTGGGGAGGGATAGTATTATGTGACCAATTGTGGTTGGCATCGAAGTCATGGTAGCCAATCATGTCAAGGTCATCAACTGCAATATTGTAACCTGGATGAAGCTGAGAGAGGATTTGCCATTCATTCATCTGCATGGAATCAGGAGGGATGTCGGGGGTAGTTTGATCTTCAGTATGTGGGGTTTGTGGGTTTTCAATTTCATGATGGACATGCCATGGTGTATATGTACCCTTTTTTTGTTCCCAGTGTGCAATAATTTCTGCATCAGTTGAACCAATATCATTGGGGAGTGTTCGGAAGGGGAAATACAATAGTAATTCACTCCAGCAAAAAGTGGCATAAGAAGGATCATCAGAGGAAGGAATAACATCGTAATGGGGCAATACATGTACAATCATTGGTGGGAATATGTGTTTCCATTGATTTTTTTTCCGCTGGGAAGAATATGACCATGAGCGTGAAGCTTGAAGGAGGGGCAGTTATTCCAATGAGACAGGCATGTTCATGTATGCAAGGATAAAGTTCGGTGTCAAACCAGGGTTCTCAGTATCTTGTGAAACACATTTGAAAACAATCTTGTTGACATTCAAAGACTGAAATGTACGGCTGCTGAGAGAAAGAGGTAGCTTTTGCAACATATGGCATATTTCTTGTGCTCCAATGTCTCTATCTGCAATGGATTCTTTAAGGGGTTTTAAGATAATGGCAACAGTAGGTGCTTCTGGAATGGCGCTTTGTGATAGCCGTGATAGCATTTGACGGTAGCTCTCGGATCGTGTTTCTGATTTTGCTGCATATTTTGAAATATATTTTAACACAGCATGGCGAGAAAGCACTGGTTGGCAATCAACATTTGCTCTCCAAATACAGAGTAGATTGGCATTGTGAATATTCAATCTTTCATCATTGCGTGTAGGGACATAGGTTTTATGACCTTTATCATCAATGAAAAGTGAAGATGTGGACTTCAACTCCCATGGTACCCCATAGCGGCAGCTAAGTACATTGTCTTTCTTGCGAAGACAAGAAGACTCATGACACTTTGTATGACGTTGAATGCAGTTGACAAGCTCTTTATAGTCTTCAAACTGATTGGATGTGAATATTGATGCTGTGTCAAGAAGACATGGGTTATGAATTGTTGATTGGTGATGTGGAATATTTCGGTGTTCTGCTTGACGTGGATTCCAAGCTGTTACGTAGTGGTCGAAATATTTCTGTGCATTAGCAATTTCTAATGCATTGTTCCAATCAATTGCGTCCATGTTTGGTGCATTTTACAGCCAGAGGAAGCCATGGATGTGTGCAGATCCTCTATGTTGCCATTCATATCTGAATATAATATGAAGGTAAAATCTTGTTAAAACATATATATGCAATGTAGAAGGAAATGGATATTAGAAAATACCTGCACCAATAGTCTACTGCATGGAGGCTTTTTTGCAGGATTTCTTCGAGAAAAACTGTAAATCTGCAATGCATATATTGGGCTCTTAGATGTGGGTTTTTAATTATGTTTTGGATTTTCCATTGGAAGTGGTTGACTGAATTGGAAGGAAAACTGTGAGGCATGATCATATGCAAGTCATGCCATTTAGTATCAGCTGCACTGAGAGTGAAAAAGAATGACGGACTTCCTATTTGCGTGATCATGTCAGTCAGCTCAAATCATCGTCTATTCCAGAAAGACCGTGTTCCCCGTAGTGCTGAACCGAACCGCATTATTTGCTCTGGCAATTTTGAATCTGGAGAGTCACGAAGACATTGTCGTAGGTCTCAAACCGTTGTTGGCAAGTTGTTCTCAATGTACTTTTAACAAAAACACTAGCAGTAGTTTGGCTACGATGGCACATTAGAATGTTATAAAGATAATAGCGGAATCTTGGGTGTTGGCCAAATCAGTTATCATGGTAGTGCAGCAAGTGTAAAGCATATTCATGCATCTCAACTTTTGTAAGTCTTGGTTGCATGATCATGGCAATGCCTGTAGGGAAGAGTGTGGGGAATGCCATGGCAAAGAGGCCTATGGTGTTGTATTCATTCATAGTTGTTAAGGATATTGGAGGCCAATCGATAGAGCTTGTTGAATTTGAATGGGTCAAGTGTAAATAATTACAAATGTGCTCAAGCTCAGTACTTGAATTTGGGAGTATTGGAACGAAAGAAGAGGGTTGGATTTCTAATGGAGGTAGCATGACATCAGTATCATAAGTAGAATCAATATTGGTTTGATGGGGTTCAAAAGAGGAGGTGGTTACATTACGGAGAAGAGAAGAAATATCGGTAGGGTGATCTGGTAGTGCAGAAATAGCAGATGAATTGAATTGAACATCACAGTAGTAAGGGTCATTTTTTGTTTTGTATTCAAGGGCTGCAAGGACACGTGATTTGCAAACGAAGAATTCATAAGCCTTTTCAGATGGATTTTTCCTTTTCACAATGAGGATGTCTAAGTCAGAAATCATTCGGGGTAAGTATTTGGCAATAGTGGTGATGTCTTGATGGAAGCTAATTGTATGGCCACTATATTTGTATTGACCACCACGAGCATGAGTGACTTGTAGAATGGGGTTTACACGTGCAATGAGCATTTCTTCAACTTGTGTTAACTGTTGAAGGACATAGGGTTGTTCACCAGGGTCCATGTTGTTTAGTTCAGAAAAACGATTGGTAGATTTAGATGATGCACAACGAAAGCAAGAAAGTCTACCGTGTAAAAGCTTTGTTTTCATTCCTGGGTATGCTTCTTTGCATATTGTGCAAACATGCATGCTAGAAAGTTCATCAATCCTTTCTCGAAAGCGACGGTGTTCTTCATTAAGGGGAGGGTTATATTGGATTTGATGAAGGTGAGATGGGTTGGTTTGTGTAGTTGGGAGAGCATTTGAGGTGGGAAGGGATGTAGAGGAATTTGTAGGGTTGTTGCGGTTTTTATAAAGTAGTCGCCGCCGTGCATTTATTGTATCCTTTCGCTGTGCATAAAGAAGACGTTGCCGCTCGTGTTTGTCCGCATTTTGATTGTTTTTTGGCATATCTAAACAAGTACAAACAATTAGTGTTAATTTTCATAAACAAGTGTTGCATGTTTGGAGAATGTATTACAAGTTTTAGAAATATTTTTTTTATTTGAACATCAATGAATGTAGGTAGATTAGGTAGAAGGAAAAACATGCAATTAGGAGTACTATAAAATCATATGTTATTCTGACATCTATTATTGAGAGGAGAGGAGCAAGATAACCAAGATTTTGCTACCTCCTTCTTCTTCTTTTTTTAACAAGTTTGAACGATAGCATGAATAGATTAGCAAGCAAGAGATAAATGTATAGACATGTAAACAACGAACGGGAAAATTATGTAGTAAGTATTTACAAATGTTGATATCTATATTATGTAAAATGAAAAGTGGTAAACATACATATTTTGGAATAACTGGAAGAGAGTATTTGCAGCAACAGTGTGCATCACAATAACATGGGTGTAATTTACAACAATATGAAACAATGAGTTGTGCAGAAATGTTTGTTTATGTAAAAACAGTAGTGTTTGAAGAGACCCTAAAAAACTTTTCAAAGGCGGCGAACAACAGGCCGTTTTGAAGTGGACATTGCTTGAATGTCATTGAGGACTTCTTTGCATGCGGAGGCATATTGAATTTCTTCTGAATTTATCAGTATTGGTTGCAAGCGTTGAACACCATTGAAGTAATCTGCTTTAATGGAAAGTGTTAGCAGGAAGCGGTGTCCTGAAATTCGGCCACAAATTTCCTGCAGATCAGTTGGCTCGATAGAAAGAAGGAACAGGTCTTTTGCCGTGATGCCCATGAGCTCGTTTCCTGCATCATTGAAAGCTGTGACATTCTGTAGGTGCCCGGTGTGGTCATGTAGCTCAATTTTAAGTTTGTAACGGTAGTCACAATCTGGGAAGTCGCCGTTACATTTTGAACAATGCCAAAGATTGTTAGAATGCTCCACAACCTTCTTCATGCATTGTTTGCCATTGAAATCTAATGGACATGCTAGAAAGTAGAAGTCATCCATGTGAAGAGCAGTTATTGTTGCACGAACTGAAACCCATATTGCTTTATCGGAGGTTTGCATGCCAGCAATTTCATGAAACGTATTTCGTGGTAGGGCACGTTTCGAAGCAACACCATAGTTTCTACTCAAAGATGGAGAAGAAGAGCTATAACTTGTTTCACAGAACCATGCATGTAGTTGATGAGTTTCTTCAACCTGTGGATTTATGATGAGAGTGCTTGTTGATATCGTCCCTATTGTGGTGCCATTAAATTCAGAGACACGACCTCCTTTGATTGCAAGGATTGGTGGGTTGTCTAAAGAGTAGAATTCAGCAAGGTTTTGTCTTATAGAGTCACAATGGTCTCCCCATAATGTTACATCAATGCTAAAACCCGACTTGTCTTTTAATATGAGTGTTCTCCTTAATGTTTCACTTCCTTCTTTTCGTCGAATTGTTGATGCAGGTGAGGTGGAAGTAACAACATCAATGACATCCACATTCGTATTTGGACTTGCACTTTTTATTTCAACAATAGTCTTGAAGTGAAAGCTCTGGTAAGGAAACGTTGGATCATCTATGGGACATGGATTGATAGTGGAAGCAGCAAACAAGTAAATTTCCCATTTTTTCTTGAGGTGGTTGTAGTTTGGATTTGCTTCTTTAATTGTGCCATTTGAAGCAATGTATAGCTGCTCAACTTGAATTAGACTGTAAAGAGATTCAGCCAATTCAGCAAATGCAGAAAGGTGGATCTCTTCCTTATCACGATTGATAAGATCAAACCCAAAAACTTTTCCTGACCCTCGCACATTGTTGTAAGTATTCAATGATGTTTTTGCATATGCTCTACCTTGGATAGACCAATATTTTCGAGCAGGATTGAGTGCCGTGAATGGAATTGTTGTAGTTGTTGCCGTAATTGGTGGAGTAACTACAGAGGGCAAGGTATCTATTGTTGATGAAGAGCTAACTTAGGATGTACCTGCCTTTGCATGTAGCAGTGTTGATGAGTCCTTCGTCAATGATGCTGAGCGCATCACAACTTCAAGCTCAACCACTCGGATGGACCTTATGTAAACAAACGAGAAATGAATTAATGAAGATTTTGTTTTTTTTTTTTTCTATGTAATGCAGGAAGCGTATAGAAGACAAAAAATAGAAAAGGGTAAATTCAAATGTTGGGCCTTACGAGGAGGTTTGAAGCACCGTGCAAGCTGCTTTTTTAAGTAGAATTATTGAGCCAATTTGAATGTCTTCAGATGCAACCTGTTGGTTATATGTTGATGGTAGCAAAGTCTTGTGTTGATGTGTTCCATCAGATAGAGTAATGCAAAAGTGTGAGGATGTTGTTTTTGATGATGTAACAGAACCAATATCGATTATCTGGAGCAGTGGTTGAATATCAGTGGAACCATTCAACAGCAGAGGAATGGCATTTGTAGTCAATGTTGGCTCCATAATATTAATAGAGGGATTCTATTTCTGTGATAGTAGTACCTGGAATTCATCAAATCACCACAGCACAAAAGTCATGTAAAGAATAATGTGATGTGAATGAGGGAACTAATATAGCAAGGCTAACTTTCGATGGTGAAACAATAATAAGGGCAGAAGGTTTGAGAGTAAATTGTCATTCACAACACTATTAAAGATGAGATGACCTTGTAGGTGTTGCCACTTAAGGTTAGCTTAGGTGGAAGTACTAGTGCACCAAAAGATCCATGTGATATTAATTTGGACTCATCTGTTTTTTCAATAGTAACATCTATTGATTCCATCAATTCTGAGAAGATTTCAAACAGAAATCTCTTGCAGCCTTGCAAGTGAAATTAGGAATGGAATTCTTCTGCAGGAAGAACAGGGGATTTCATATTAGCCGTTGTTGAATCAAATAAACAAATTGTCGGCTGTCCACATAGACACCGTGTGCAATTTAGGAGACTGATTCTTCGAAGATGAAGAAACCGAGTCAGTGGATCTAGGCAGATTCTCCACAGTGAGTGGAGGAAGTCCTAACAACCATCTGGATTGACGGTGAGGGCCGGATGTAGTCACAATGACTGGTATATTTTACCAGATAAATTTTAAGGTGATATTCTTTAAGTTTCAAAAACGATAGCACTCGGGTACTTAAAAAGAAAAAATACAATAAAAATGACAAGCAGCAAACAAAGTGAAAGTACCTTGTCTGATAAACACCAATTACTGGAGATGAAACCCAGTCTCTCAATGAGTAACAGAGAAGGATGGCCAAATGTACAGTTACGGTTACTTTTGAGCTTCGCCCGAACCTCAGATTGAGGGGCCAAGTACTCTCGTGAAGACGAGCACCCTCCCAAAAAATGAAGACAAAGTAGGTCCGTCCGTTTGAGGTACCAGGACAGCCCGTCCCAGTCACCTTAGGTAAGAACCTAGAAGTATTGGCCACTAGAGATACCTCAAATCACAGACATTACCAGGGGGGACATAGTCATAGACAGCACACTGTGTGGGCAGGATACCTGAGTCCCCGACTCAGTTCCGAAATCCTCGAAGGGACCCCCGTTACACAGAATGCCCAAAGGAGTTGTGAAAGAAGGCAGGCTACCTTCGATTACAATCCAATGTTGTCTCGTATTTCGCTCCGTTGTGAGTGGAGTGGTCCTGGTAATATGAGTGCAGAAGGATTTTTCACTCTTTAACGACACTAGTTTGATTTGCAACCTTGGGTAGTTGACTCACTCTCTTATCCCAAGGTCCTAATCTATCTAATGTTGGTTTGCTCTAAAAAAGAGTATCTGATTGATTTTAGTGGAAATTTTAGTGTACTTTCTTATTTGTCTTCGGAGGGGGTGTTGACGTATGAATATGATGAGACTCTCGACTCAATAAACCATGCAGAACAATGTTGTAAAAAAAAAAATTTCAATTTCTTATGCAAACAAGTCTTATTCTACACATGTATTATTTCACATATTCATGTATTCATCAGTGCATATAAAGTCATTCAACACTTTGCATAGACGAAAGTTCCTTTTCTCAATATTCCCTAACAATTATTGAACCAAAAAAAAGTAGCCTACAACTATTTTGACAGAAGGAGATATACAGTTTAGCAGCTAAATACAGTTTATACAGTTTACCTGAAGAATGCATGGCTCTAAACTTAAGTTCTTTATCCTTCCCATTTTCCATGTTCAAAGGGACGCTCTTATGTATTAATATGCAAAGTAAGGCTAAAAAACTTTTAATACTTTTCTTTTACAAACCCACTTCTCTATATAAATCTTAAATAACTTTTTATACATTTTCTTTTCTACAAACCCACTTCCCTATATAAATCTTAAATATTTTTTTATAGATGAAAATAGGTACTTATCTCTGAAATCGTTAAAGGAAAAGTCGAAAACCACGATATTATTTATTTAAATTTGAGTTATCTTAATTAAATTACTAAGTGAAAATCCTTTTTTCTAAAATAAAATTAGTTATTACATCATAATATTATAATATTGTAAATAAATATTAAAAAAATTAAGTTGAATGTAAA
>APFE030157874.1:4587-53666 GCA_000404065.3 Pinus taeda
ATTCTTCAGCAGCTTCCGCAGCTTCAGCCTTGAGGACAAGGCTAGTCTTAAGGGGGAGGGCATGTTAGGGTCCCACCTAACCCCCTTATCTATGTAATGGGACCACGTCATAGTCAAGAGTCATAAAGCCCATATTAATAATTGTAAGTGGTTAATCCGCAATTAATAACGGAACCACAGTTAGTTGCAAATGGGCCGTAGTATTAGATAGATGGTATTAATAATACACAGTATTGGCCCGTGGTATTGCACGTAGGAGTCATATATAAAGGATAGAAACTCCCTGCGAGGAGCATCGTGTCTTATTTTGTAATCGAGCTCTGCTCTATTGGAGGTTGCCCCCTCGAAGAGGCAAGTGAACATTACTCTCTGAATAATAAATTCATTGCTATTTTGTGTTCTGGGTATCTTTTCTTCGCATATTCGGTATTCTGGGTCTCTTTCTTTGCATATTCTGTATTTGGGTATCATTTGCAAGTTAAGAGCATAACACATAGCCATAGGGAACTTGAGCAGAAATCATAAATAACCAAGTGGAAAAACCTACACCAACATGGCTATCTAGGAAATGGAAAGGAAAGGCTAAAACCATTATCAACCCAGGTAAATTTCCATGCCAATGACAACACATAACCTTACAATTACATGCATATACCATGCATCTAGAAATCGGCAAGGAACTCACACATGTAACATGTTACCTGCAAAGCAATCCAGTTGTAGTTGATCCCAATTGTTTTCTTGCACTCCCTGCTTTCCTTTACCTTATTTCTTCAAATCCAAGTGAATTACAATGTTCTCCAATATTACTCTAAGTGTGCAAGAGTATGAGAGTATGAGAGAATGTAATGAGAGAGCCAAAACTGAACCGACAAAAGATCAACTCACAAAAGTTGTGAACCAATCCCCAAAATCCTTTTTATCATTGAGGCCTCTATTTTCTTCATTTTCCATATAATTTCCCTTGCATGCAAATATGTGTCTCTTCACCTTCATTTTCTCCTATTTTCCTTTATTTTCATAAATAAATGTCAATTATTACCTCTTTGCCTTTGCTAATATCTTTTCCAATTCCCATAGCCATTAATTAATCACAAGTGATTACCTCTAAAGTGTTTGCCCCAACATTCAGCTTCGAATGTGTGTCTCATGACCTTGGTATTATTTTATTTACATAGCAACTCAACCATGGGTTGTTACAAAAACAAAAATAAATAACTGCATATGTACATATATCTATGAAAACTAGAAAGCTTCACTTCTAAACTCGAATACAAATCCTAAATCAAAGAGTCATTCAACCAATGACACAAGTGGTGGTGGAAGTATATATGGCTAATGAGAAGTCCGTTGAAATCCAAAGTCACGACTTAGCTAACACTTAATAACAAACTTCTAACTTGGAAAATTCTTGTGAAGTGAGGTTAGGTTGGTCTCGACCATTGCTCACTATGCAATGAGCAAGAACAAACTCATGCTAATCTTATGCTAATCTTTTTATGAAATGCAATTACTTTATTAAGATTCAGAATGTATTGCAAAATTCTTACAAGCCTAAAACCCATTGGAATGGTTCCTCCCTATGCAACACCCTCCACACTTGTGGGAATGATAAATTAGTTCGTGCCTTCAATAGTTTTCCCTGTCTCCTAATCACTAACATATGAAGGGCAAGGAACCTTCGTGTATTTTAAGACAAGCTCAAGCCCTTAGATCTGTGCACAACAAAAGTGGATGGCCTCGCAAGTGAATTGAAAATAGAAATAAAACCTTTGAAACAAAGGAATTTGATATGAACTTGACCACATATCAAACAATAAAGTGGAGTTTCTTTCCTTGTGGTATCTCCTTGACCCGACAAGTAAAAAGGGACTTCCCATGTTGCATGTTGTTGGTGATTCCAAACTAGTTATAGATTGGGAAAATTACAAGTTGACTGTCTCTAACATGGGTCCTAATTCTCTCATAAATGGCATTCAAATAGTAATGGGAACCTTCAAATAAGTTTCATTCTCTCATATCTTTAGAGAATTAAACACATAATCAAATGGACTATCTAAAGAAGCCGCACTTTCGACCGACTCAGTTGGAGTTTATGAATTTGCAAATGGTGTGGAGATTGAGTCAATGGTGACCATTCTCAGTTTCTAGTCTCTCTTCCTTGGGTGAAGACATTTTGCTGCCAAAGAAACTTTTTGGGGGTTATATTCCATGAACAAGATGTTATTTTATCTATGTTTGTGAAGAATAATATCACACAATCTTTTTCTTCTAACTTGGCTACAAGATAGCTAGTCTCTTTTTTATATTAAGTAATGTGAGACAAACAACATATTCATGTATATATTTTCCCATATAAATATATATGATTTTTTACTTTGTGAAAAATATTTGAAAATTAATAAATAATTAAATACTTATTTACATGACAACATCTAAAAAATAAGCCACCATAAATTCATATTAAAGTAGAATATATCAAAAACCAAAATGAATTAACATGTAACTTCATTATAATATATATGAAGAAATTAATACATAATATAGAATTCAATAATAATAAAAAATTATATCTCAAGAAATTTGATCTTTCTCTATATTCAATATTCAATATATTTGAATTTGAATTGATTAATTTATTATTATTATTTATATAGAGATTAAGTCATTTTATCCTATCTCTTAATCAAATTGTAATCAATAATTAATAATCACATAGTTGCACTAAGAAGGCATAGTAAGCTAGGACTTGCCAGTGATATTATAGTAATTTATTGGTTTGAGATGATGTTTTATAGTCTAGTATGGAAGAGATGTTGTAATGTCTTATTATGTTATATAAACATTTTTTACTCGGTTAATTTAAAAAAAAAAAAACAAAGATTCAAATTATTTTAAAATAAAGTTACAATGAAATTAAAAATTTTAAAAATATAACAAGTTAATTGGTGATGGAGTCAATTTACCATTCATTGTTTTTAGGTTTAGTTTTCAACAACTCATAACTTTACCAGTAATGTATATATAACCAACTCAATCCTTAATTATAAATTTATCAAATATCAAATCTGTAGACACAATTTTTTCCTCAGTTTTTACACTCAAAATAAAAATTTTCCCTGTAAAAAATGTGATATTTTTAATTTTTCCGAACATTATTGATGGATATAAACCTCTTCCTGGATAATATCTTCCACAAGTCTGAGGGTTGCATATTCCCGAACATTATTGATGGATATAAACCTCTTCCTGGATAATATCTTCCACAAGTTTGAGGGTTGCATATTGAAGTTACCCATACAACATAATTAGTGCGTTGTCATGCCGGTTCATGGGTTAGATGTATTCCGCGCGGTATAAAGAATTTCATTTAATACAATAATTTGCTTATTTGGATCTAAATGTTTTGGATATACTAGTTTTTTTAAATTTATTATTATATTTATAGTGAGAATGATTAAGAAAATTGTTTTAAAAGAAATATGAAGAATAAAATAACAATGTTTTATGATAGTTTTTTTATAACAGTAAAATATAAAATAATAATATTTTATGATAGTAGTAAAATAGTAATAGAATAGATTTACTAATTAACATATCTATTATATAATAATTAATTTCAATTTATTTTTTTCAACATTTTTTATAATCATATTTATTTATTTTTTATAATTTCTCTCTCCTACTTACTCATATTTTCATGATATCTTAATATTATAGAACAATATCAATAATAATATTGATCAGAACTTTTTCTTAAATATTAATTCTAAAATTATTCTCTATTATATATTGTTATAATCATTTTACTA
Source organism: Pinus taeda (assembly GCA_000404065.3). Classification (NCBI taxonomy): domain Eukaryota; kingdom Viridiplantae; phylum Streptophyta; class Pinopsida; order Pinales; family Pinaceae; genus Pinus; species Pinus taeda. Next base: position 8,400 of record APFE030157874.1, read on the forward strand.
GATAATTTGCACTATCTTATTGTTGAAATTAACGCATAGGATTAATTTTTTTCTTTCTAAATTAATGTATTGAAATACTTTTGGTCATATTATTTTGCATTATATATAAAAACTAAAATCAAGACAGTTACTTAATTAATTTTACACATAGTTCTTACTTTGCATATGTTGCATTGAAAATATTTCCTCTTTCTTAAAAGGGATTTCATTCTTAAATCTAGGTTGCTATTTACTAACATATAACTTCTTGCAAATAATAGTTCTTACTTAGCATATGTTGCATTAACCTTAAAATCAAATCATTGATTGAAATTTTTTCCTCTTTGAGCTATTTACTAACATATAACTTCTTGCAAATAAAAGTCCCTTTGTTGAATAACTTTTTTTATTTTCTTTAAGAAATCTTATGTAATGGAAGATTGTCTTTTATAATGAGAAATGATGAACTTCTTTATTTATTTTCCCTCATTTCAGTTATATAACTCACTTGATCAAAACAATAAAATTCTCATTGAAATTTTAAATGGTCATAAATGCTTTAATTGCAATTTACGAAGGAGAAATCATAATTTTTAAAGCTGTGTACATTTTGTAATGACATTTAAAAAAAAAAAAAATTCTCAAAAAGTCAAATGGCTATATTATAATTTTAATAACTTTAAAACTTAGCATACTAAATTACAACAAGGAGGTTGCTTCTTGGATTATGATTCATAAAATTTAAAGGTTGCTTTTTGAATTATGATTGATAAGATGTAATTGTTAGTGACCAGTAGTGTAAATCACTTTTCTATAATCCATTAACTTATTAGGCACCCTTTATTAAAAAAATAGAAATAAGATCACAATTTCTTTTTATTAGGAAAGTCATATGCTTCAAATACTCATCACACAAAAGAACAAATATATTTTGTAAAAGAACTTACAAAAATACATACTGAAAAACATAGGAATACATATACACATTAAAAATACAAATCATTTATTATTTTTCAAAAAACCTATCACTAATTCTTCACATATTCCTTTTCTACTTTTCTACTTGTTTACTATTTTCTATTGTATTTAAAAATTAATATATATAAGTCATCCTCATAATGACTCTTATAATGGATGAACATGAAAATGGGATAAAATAACATGTATAAGCTTTGACTGATAATATTTTCTGCAATGACATGTTCTATTCACATCTAAGACCCATAATCTATGACTTAGGATGTGTTAAATTTTTTTCCCATTTGAGAGACATATTTTTACTAAACATATTTTTTTTTAAAGTTGATATAACATAAATACAAATTTATATAGATAAGTTCATTTGAGTTGTCTCAATATTTTTTTAGCCTAAGATTCCAAAGATATCTTAATATTCTAAAAAAAAATAGTAAATATTAAAAATTAATAAAAATTTAAAAAGCTAAATAAAAATTTGAAAATAAAATACTATAGAAAAACTCTCATTTTTCCAAAACCAAGTACTAAGTACTCAAAAACTGTTTAATAATCAATATGATTAAAATCCTGAACACCAAACGCTTTGTTTGCAGACATATCAATAAACACATACCAATCATAAACTGTTTAATAATCAATATGATTAAAATCCTGAACACCAAACGCTTTGTTTGCAGACATATCAATAAACACATACCAATCATTTGCAGTACTTTGCCGTAGACGAGGTGTAACCTTTCTATCAAAAAATAGAGGCCAAGCCTCCTCAATACTTTGGTGGGCATACACTGGCCATTTCCAAAGAAGAAGCAAATGATTATGCAACTACTCGAGATCCTGGTATACGGCTGTAGGTACGCCACTGTATAAGGGCACCCTTCCAGATCCTCAAATTCTGGGACCGCGTGTGTATTATCATTGTTTCCCTTCGTTTTCGATGAAGACAACGTTTGAGGCCATACTCTGGCATCACTACATATTTTTTCCAAATTCACATAAAATTAAATTAAACAATTAAATCCATTAAATTAACAAATTAATACATATGTTGAGGCCATAGTCTGGCATCAGTATGGACTAATCATTTGTTGTGAGACTTGTACCATCAACCTGGCATAAACAATTCTGATTAAGCCTCGAGGTAAAATCATGGATGCTTGCTTCTGTCACTATTGGCTGAAACGTAAGGCCCGACGCTTTAACGGATAGTAACATAATTTTCACGCCATTCCAAGTTTTAATGCGAAATCACTAATTGAACCAAGAGGTTTGGTTTCAATGGCAATCGAGGAAATTAATCTTCAACGGGAAAATGTTTGCCATGCTTTTCATAATTTTTAATCGTTGAATATATATATATATATATATATATATATATATATATATATAAATTAATTAATTTAATTTAGAAGTTTATTTTAAATTACAGTATACTTTTTATTAAAGTGAAATTTTGTCATATTAACCAGAATAAAATTTTTAAAAAATCCAAAAATAAAAATAAATAAATAACTATACAAATTATTTAAATAATGTTTTTCATTAAAAAAAATTTGCAAATAAACAAATGAATCCCTTGAGGATCTTTATTTAAAATAGATCTATATTAATTAAACAAAAAATTAATTTCTCACTTTAATATATTAAATACTAAAAATATTTTAAAATAAATCTCATATTCATATATATAGAACAAATTATGTTTTTTTAAATCATGAGAACAATGAGCATTGAGACCATGCTTTACACTCATAGATTAAAATAAATCATGATGACAATGGGCACCGAGACCATGACAATGGGCACTGAAACCATGGTTTACACTCATAGATTATAAAGTAAAAGAAAAAATTCAAATTAATTGTTTTTTCATCGTAATATCTGGTTTTGATTTTTTAATAGTATGTGTGAATCTCAATCTCAATTCATTGTTGACTTTTAAGTCGAACTGAATAAATTACCATGTTACCAATGGAAATTATCCCACAACTTACTCAAGGGTAGGGTAGAGCATATACAGTGGCCATAATGGCACATTTGTGAGGGTTGGAGCATATACATTTACCATAATGGCACATTTGTGAGGGTTGGGAGAATAAACCTTGCTTACTAAAGTATTATGCCAAAATTTAATTTTGAAAATGATGGTTTATTTTTTGTTTTGACTCAAAAATTTATTGAATAAAGAATTTGTAGTTAAAACAACCACCTACCATAATTATCAAATTTTGTTGGTTGTTGAGATCTTTCAAACTTCTATAGCTAGTATTGGCAAGTATCTATTTCGAATTTCAAGAGTTAATCCATGAGTGGTGTGGGGGAATGGTAAAAGGTTCAAAAAACAACCACCCAATGGTGGATTCAAATAGCTATGGCGCAAACTAGCACACTCATATTGGGCGAATGAAATTCACAAGTTCGAACTTGCCGACCCCCAGTGGATTGGTTCCTATAACTTTTTGGTCAACTAGAGCTCAATTTGGATGCCCAAGTTCATCTATTTTTTTTACATTAGTGTTATAAGTTTGTTGATGCATCTTGAGTTTGAAAAGGCCCAATCTAGCTTGCCAAATTCATGTAGAAGAACCTAGTATTCAAGTTTTGTAAATGGGATGTAAATTGACGGAACTAGGTGATCTAGAGTGGTGTTAAGAGAGGAGAATGCTAGGGATTAATTGAATAATGAAGATGCTTCCATGTGTTTTTTCCCTACTTGTTGGAAAGGAATATGAGAATTCATAGAAGCCTTATGCTCAGTGGGGAAGAGGGACTTTTGTTGCAAAATTGTCAGTGAAAGAGAGTGGCCCTCATTGTTATCCTTTGAATAGTATTTTTCCTAGTGATATCATGGTATGGCTAGGGTGTGGTAGGTTGTTGAAAGTTAAAGATACAATTGAACCTATGGTTGGATGAAAAATGATTCATCCATCATTAGTTGTAAGCATTTAATTGTTTAAATAAGTGTTCTCACTTGCATTCCACTTGTCAATGTTGTTTTGTACTTTGGTTGAAGTTTATTGGGTGAACATTTTATGCTTGTTGTTTATAAATTATATGGATAATAAATTGTAAGTAATGTTGATGATGTTAATAGGTATTTAGACTTTTGGTTCATATGGATTCTTGGATTATGCAACCTTATACCTCACCTAGGATGACAGTGCTAATGGCCTTCATTTCTAAAATACAAGGAATGTTGGTGAAATTACTTTCACTAGCCTCTCAATCATGGATATAGGAAAGGCCACATGAAAACTCACCAAATAATAGACTCTCATTTGGTGTTGCTAACAATAGTAGGAATAAATTATAAAATTCATAAAGGGCATTAAGACATCTTAGTCTTCATAAAACATAAAAAATTAGGATTTGTAACTCTCCTTGAAATCCTATATTGTAAATTCTAGTCTAGATTCTTATCATCTTCACTTGATAGCCAAGCTCCAAAGTCTTTCATAGGCTAAACTTTTTCTATATAATTAAAAAAATGATTTTTAACTCCCATAATCTTCCTTAATGCAAACATGATTTTCTACTTCAAAGTCTAAACTGGTAAGTTTAGAAAAACTTGAGCCTTCCTCGCCATTAGCCAACTCTAGCATTAAAACCATTGCAAAATTCATTGAGGAAATTTGACCTGAATTTTATACCTTTTACAAGCTCAAACTCAAGCTTTATCCTATACTACCTCCTCACTTGACTTATCTCTTGATGACTTAATTTGATTCCTGTCCTAATCACAAACAAGAATATGTTATAAGGAAAGGGATTTGGGGAAAACACAAATTTATATGATTTCTACTTTTTATATTAGGTTATAATAAATTTTTTTTGGATTAAGCCTTTTTCGATTAGGTTATAATATTTTTTTTGATTAAGCTATAATAAATAAGAAATGTAAAAGGAAAACAAATTGTCATCTTTTCTTAAAAAAAAAAATATGACTATTTAGAAAATTCTTTATTATTTATTATGGTTAGGATTAGATCTCAATTTATTACTTTTCCATTCTTATTCAATGTAATGAAGAAGTGACAATTATGATTGACTTATGAAGTGTAAGTAATTGAAGTATGTGGAGTTTAATGGATACTTCATTTCCTTTTATGCATTATGACTATATAATACATTGTCTTACAAATCTCTTGAAATGTGGTAGTGACTTAATTTGATTCATTTCTTTATCATATATTAATATATATATAATATATAATATATATAAAACATTAATGGTAAGAAATATTAAGATTAGAATTTTTTTTAATTCAGTGTGATGAAGTAATAGTTAAGTGTAAATTAGTTGATTTTCATGTATTATGGATATGTAAATGTCTGGGATATATTTAATTATTTGAAATTTATTATCATACTTATAGTGAGTATAATTAAGAAAATTACTTCAAAATGAATATGAAAAATAAAATAACAATGTCTTATGATGAATAAGGTAAAAAGTGAGGAAGTAATAGAATGCATGTAATAACTAACATATCTATTACATAATAGTTAATCTCAAATTATTTTCTTCAAATTTTTTTATAACCATACTTGCTATAATAAATCTCAATTTATTTTTTTCAACTTTATTTATAACCATACTTGTTATAATCAATCTCAATTTATTTTCTTCATATTTTTTTATAACATTACTTGCTATATATTTCCTTATCATATCAATCATATGAGAAGGAAGTTGAAAATGAATATCATTCAAAACTTCAATTCAAAATATAAGTTCATATCTTACATATTTCTTCTTGAATATTAATAATTTTTTTCTCCTACCTTATATGAATCTCATATATTCATTATATCATAATATTATAAAAAATTAATAATAATAATAAGTCAACATAATAATAATACAACGATGCCAACAAAATAATAAACTTCAACTTATATCTAATAACATTTTCTTAAATATTATAATATGAATTTTAAAATTTTAAAATTGTTTTGCATTATATAATGTTAAAATCATATTACTAGGTGATTTTCACCATCTTGAAATTTATGCATATAATTAATTTTCTCTTTCTAAACTAATGCATTTAAATATTTTTTTCTATACTATTTTGCGTTATATATAAAACAATAAAACTCAATAAAATTACTTAATTGATTTTACAGAGTTCATATTTAGCATATATTGTATTAACCTTAAAATCAGTAGATCATATTGTGACTAAAACAATGCATGGAAACATTTTTTTTCTTAAAAAGAATTCAGTTCTTAAATTTAAATTGTTATTTACTAATATATAACTTCATGTAAATAAAATTTCCTTTGTTAAATAACTTGGTTATTTTCTTTTAAAAAACCTATCTAGTGGAAGTTTATCTTTTCCAATGAGAAATGATGAACTTTATTTATTTATTTTCACTCTATTTCAATTATATAACCAAATAATAAAATTCGCATTCAAATTTTCAATAGCCTAAGGTTTTTTAATTGCAATTTACAATGGAAAAATCATAATTTTAAAACTTATATATTTTATAATGACATTTCTGCACTTTACAATGGAAAAATCATAATTTTAAAACGTATATATTTTCTAATGACATTTTTAAATACAAAAAATCAAAGAATTAAAATTTCCAAAGGTGAAATGGCTAAATTATAATTTTAATCACTTTAATTTAGAGTATTGAATTACACCAAGAAATTTGTTTCTTGGATTCTGATTAATAATATATGGCCCACTAACTTTTAGTGTACCCTTTATTTAAAATAAATAAATAAAATAAAAATTTCTAATCATTAACAAAATAATTCACATTTTTCACATAATCATGACACAATAGAAAAAAAAACAAATATATTTTCTAATTTTTTTTATAAAAAGACATGGAAACTATATTTTCAAAAGCATGAGATACATATACATATCTAAAATACAAATAATTTATTATCGTTAAAGAAGTAATTATTAATTCTTGGCATTTTCCTTTTCTATATTTTAACCCTTTTCTACTCTGTTTGAGAAGGATTGGTTTATTAATATTGAGAAGCATGAAAATGGCTTTTGCATTGAAATGTTCTATTAGCATAATCTAAGACTTGGATGTGTTGATAATTTTTTCCATTTAAGAAACACATTTTCAAAATATTCTTACTAAAGTGGATTTCAACATAAATGCAAGTGATATACATAACCTCACTTGAGTTGTCTAAATATTATTTTGATATAAAATTCCAAAGAAATTGTAATATCCTAAAAAATTGGTAAAAGTAAAAAATGTAATGGAAAAAAAATAAGAAGCAAAGTTTTAATTGGAAAATTAGAAAATTATAAAAAGCCTCTAATTTCCTCAAACCCAAGTACTAGATGTTCAAAAACTCAACATAATCAAAATCCTAGATAATAAAAAAATCTTTTAGATTAATAGAAATATTATATCTTGTGGTCCAAATAAATGAATTCATTCATATAAAATTAAAATAAAAAGTTAGCCCCAGATGCGGGTGCCAACTAGCCAGCATAAAGTGATGGGACGGGGATCTCACGGCGGCCACATGCCAACCATGCGCATAGGCGATCTAGAAGGCGGTGGCACAAGACTCCCCTGGAAGGTGGATTTAATAGCAAAGGGACGGGAGACTGGGCGCATTAACGCCCCGACCTCATTCGACTGCGCTGCAAAGATAGGTATATGATATAGAATTGATGGCCACTTTAATGGCGGGCGACCTCCGAGGGAGAGCAGGGAGCTCTACAAACAGAGGCAGCCCTGGCATCACTGTCCACGCTTGGCCATAGTTTGGGGTTCTCGTTCAGCTGTTAGTGCTGGCTAATTCAGGACCGAGTCTCTTTTATTCATGCCCAGGCCTATAGGTTGTTTATACTCAAAACTACCTTGTCAATATGGTTAGAGAACACCAGAGGATGCTAAGCGAGTGCGGCTCTAGCCGAGGAGGGACTTCTAGGCGCTCAACTGAAGCGGAGACCCATCCACCGTACCATTGCCCTCATTGCCACTGTTTCTGCCACTGCCCGCGCTCTGAAAGTGCTAATCCAATCAAGCACAACCAATTCATGGAGGCTAGCTTTCCTGGGACCTCGTCTTCTCCTTTCTTTGGTTCTGCAATTTTCTCCTTCGATAGCCCCTGAACCGTCCGCGCATTTATGCCCACATCTCCGTTCTGTTCATCGACGAAGCCGTGGACGAGGGCAGCTCCAGTGCTCCGCCTGATTTCGAACCCCCGAGTGACGCAGCTAGAGTAGCTGACTTGCAGAAGGCAGACTAAGGGAAGGGTGTGGAAATGCCACACCCTCAGCTGGAAAGGAGACAGAAGCAGCCTGAAGCGGCTGAGGTGACAGAAGGCAAGGTGCACGAAGAGGAGGAATACGGACCATGCCCAATTGTGGAGAAGGAGCCGGAGAAATAGTTCGCCGCGATGTCTCAGGTTCTAATCCTCGGAGGTGGTTCTGGTTCTCTCGTCTCTTCGGTCATGTATTTCTGTCCATCTGTCTCTGGCTTTTCCACGTGTCTTCTTGTTTTTATGTCAATGTGTCTTAGTGGCAATCTACCAACGCTGAGGAGTAGGGACGGTCATTTTTGGGTTCGGTCCGCTGTTTTGTGGTTGGGTAACACAGTGCAAGGGTGTCAGTTTGCTCCTCCCCTGCATGGGAATGATTTTTGGTCTCAAAGAGGGCATGAAAGAGGTAGTCTTTCTTCTTGGCTACGCTCGTATGAAGACACCTCGGAATAACAAAAATCCCCAATCTCTACCTCAATTGTTGCTTTTGAATCCTAAAAATAGCCATGTGATTTCACCCACAAAATTGATTTCTTCTAGTTCTTCGGAAAGAATTTTGATCATAATTTGGCACTCCATCTGTGCAAAAAGATCTACAAAAATTTTGTCAAGCACTCAACAAATAGCTATGGAGCTGTCCTCAGAAAACCTGACAATATAAAATTTCTGCAAACATATTGTTCGAACACTGTGCATCCAAAGGAACTCACCAAACACTTTGTTTGAAGACATATCAACAAACACATACCAATCATCTGCAGTACTTTTCCATTGACGATGTGTAACTATTTTGTTAAATAGATGCCAAGCGTCCTCAATAGGCAAACAACCAACAAATGAATATGCAAGGTATGGCAAACACTGGCCATTTCCAAAGAACCAGCAAATGAATATGCAACTAATCGAGATCCAGACAAAAAGCCTGGGATACGGCTATAGGTACGGCAGCCCTACATCCACCACGTTATCTTTGAAATTCTGGCACTGCGTCTGCATTATCATTGTTTTCGTTTTCGATGAAAACAATGTCTGAGGCCATACTCTAGCACTACTATGGACGAAACATTTGTCGTGAAACTTGTACTGTCAACCTGCATAAAGATGTCTGATTCAGCCTTGAGGTAAAACCATGTCACCAGGCCGGACTCTTTAACGGATAATAGCCAAATTGTCATGGCATTCAATGTTTTGATGCAAAATCAATTAGAGTAAGCAAACTGAAAAACTTGAACTTTGCGTTGCCAAAGAAGGATTTTTATAAATGGTGATGAAGTTTCCGGACTGTTTGGGTTGTCCGTGACAGTGGCTTCTGGCTCAACTTTCAGGAAGCCACGGGTCTTTATACCTAATACATTTAATGCGGAAGGCCAGTTTGAATTAATGTTGGAGAATATATTTAATGCTAATGACAGTTTGAATTAATGTTTTCCAACATTCTCTTTTAATTCTAATTATATGAAAAACACACAAAATACGCTATAGCACAATACATAAAACACAAACATATTCTTTATTGACATGTCTAGAGGTCTATGTTTTGGCGAGACTTACAACATAATTTGGATTTTCTACAACATAATTTACTTCTACAAATTTCAAATTTAGCCTTCCCAAAAGACTTAGTGAATATGTCAATCACATTCTCATTTGTATTACAATATATTAAGTCAAATTCTTTTGATTTAACTTTTCTCTTACAAAATGATGTGGTGTATTTTTATGATTTTTCCAAAAATACTATAAAAAACAAGCAACATATGCATTAAGGATATGGATGTAGCAGTATAAACAACACCTATATCATGGAGCAGTAAGAAACAACATATTAAGCTCGGTAAGCTCGGTATCCATGATTTTTCCAAAAAAAGATTCAGCGATTTCCATTTTTTCTAGAAATGATTTTCCAAAATTTTACAATATACAATTATTTTACCTTAAAAATCACCAACATTATATAGAAGCTATATATAAATATTATAAATTTTAATAATTTTACAAATATATCAATAAACATTTTATAGTTTGCATATTAAGGACTAGTGATATTTGCCAATGTTTCTAAACTTTAAGATAATTTTCCATCCTTAAAATTTTTCTTGTTGTCCAAGATTCTTCATCTCAAATTCTTGTGACAACTTCCTTTTTATATCTTTAATTAATTTATTAGCATTCTTCGTTATTATTAGATCATCAACATATATAGAGATTAATGTTATATTTCTATTTCGATCTGAATTGATATACAAATTAGGATCATTTATGCTTTTGTTAAATCCTTGCTGAGAGAAGAATTTATCTGTTTTCTCATACCAACATTTGTGTGTCTATTTTAGTCCATACAAGACTTTCTTATGCTTACATTTGAGATGTTATTGTCCCTTATTTACAAATCCTTCTCGTTGAACAAGATAGATCTCCTCTTTTAATTCCCCATTTAGAAAGGTTGATTTCACATCTAATTGATGTAGCTTCCAAAGATATTTAGTGTCCAATGTTATCGTTATTTTGATTGTGTTCATTTTTGCGATTGGTGCAAAAGTGTCTTCATAATTTATACCTTCTTTTTTAGAATAACCTTTTGCAACCAATCTTGCCTTATATTTGTCTATGCTACCATCTGCATTAAATTATGTCTTGTACAACCATTTTGATCTTATAGGGACTTTATTTTTAGGTAATTTTGTTAATTCCCAAGTTTCATTTTTCATTATAGAGTCATATTCTACTTTCAGAGATTCCATCCATTATTTATGATTTTTAGCTTGTTCATAATTTAAAGGCTCAGCAATAGTCATCACTTGAGGCATTAAAGCATAATATTTATACGTGATAGGGGTTTGAATTTTTTGTTTTGATCTTCTTAGAGGTTCATTGCACTGTGGAGCACCTTCTCCTCTTCTTCTTCTTCTTTTTGGAGTGCCTTCATCACTTCTTTGTGGACTGTAACTTCTTGAAATGTCTTCTCGAATCCCGATTCCTGCTTGAGGTGATTCTACAGTGTCTTCTTCTTCCTTAAATTTTTAATAAGGAGGATGTCATACATTATGTTCATCTTCTTTTATTGGTGTATCTTCATACTCACAAAATATAACATGTCTACTTGCAAAAAGCTTGCGAGTACCTAGATCATACATTTTATATGTTTTTTTATCAGTACAATATCCAATAAAAATGTATTTGATATCTTGCCATATAAGTTTCTCCTGTCCTCTTTGGGAATATGAGCAAAAGGCCTTACATCTAAATATCCTTAAATGACTAACTTTAGGTTTAAAATCATAAAATGCTTCAACTGGTGTTTTTTACTAAAGATATTTTTTAGAACTTCTATATTTTGGATATGCAGTTGTATTAATGGCTTCTTCCTAAAATCTATTAGATAGTCCTTTCCTTTTAAACAAACTATGAGCACATTCAAGTAATGTTCTATTGTTTCTCTCAGTTACTTCGTTTTGTTGAGGTTTATGTGATACTGTAAATTGTTGGACAATTCCATTTTGCTTGCAGTATTTGACATAAGCTCCTCAAGTGTACTCACCACCTTTATCTGATCAAAGAATTTTAATGCTATTTCTTGTTTTCTTTTTAACTATATTATTTAATTATTTAAAGTATTCAAACACATCACTTTTATTTCTTGTAAAGTACACCTAGGTGTATCTAGTGCTATCATCAATAAATATAACAAAGTAATATGCTCCTCCAAGTGACCTAGTTTTCATAAGACCACATCATCGATATGCGCTAGTTCAAGTATTTCACGTTTTCTTCTATCTTCATTCACAAGAAATTATTCCCTATGTTGTTTTCCTAGTGCACAAAATTCACATTCAAAGTGTTCACCCTTAATATTTGGAAGGCCTTATACCATCAATTTCTTTTGTAATAACTTTAGGCCATTATGATTTAAGTGTCCATATCTTTGATGCCAAAGTTTTATATTTGACATAGTTGTTGATGCCAATGTTTGATGCCCATTCTTCGTTACATATAACTAGTATAATCATCCAACTCTCATTCCTTTTGTAACAACCTTGTATTTTTCCTCCATATCCTTTAACAAACAATGTGATTTCACAAATTCAACTTTTAAATGTTGATCTGTAACAGTAGATACAAAATTTAAGTTCTTTAATCTCAGAACATACAACACATTTTGAATTTGTTTTTCTTGTCAATTAGGCATAATAACACTTATATCACCATATCCTTTAATTTCATGTGATCTATTATCTCCTAAATAGATATGTGCACCATTATTGACTTCATGATATGTATCAGACCAATATCTTTTGCATGACATGTGGATTGATGCACCAGAATATATGAACCAAGCATTATCATCATCAATTATTGCTAATAAAGTAGCATTAGACACAAATAATTTAAGATTGCTAGTATCATCAGTGATTGCCTCATCTCTATCAACATTATTTCATGTATGCCTTCTTTGTTTAAATTGATTAGACCTTCTTTTCATGTAATTCTTAACAAAATGACTAGGTTTGCCACAATAACAACACACATATTGTCTACTTGAATTTCATTTTGGTGATGGTGTATTTTGAAATGATTTTACCTATGGTCTTTTGCCTTAATTTGTTTCCCATTATTTTCCTTTGGAGTACTGCTTCCTGTTATCCATCAATGCTAGAACTGAATTGTGAGATTTTTTATTCAAAATTTTCATCCCTTCTTCTTCTTGCATAAGTATACTTGCTAAATCATCAAACATAGGAGAATTTTCTTTGGCTGCAACACCAATAATAAATATCTAATACTCATCAAGCATTCCATTTAATTTCACAATAACCAAATTTTTACTAGATATTATTTCACCAATGTCACCTAATTTTTCTTTTATATCCTTAATTCTTGAAATAAAATTACTCATACTTTCATTTTCTTCCATCTTAATCGAAATGAGATTACTCTTTAAATACAATATTTGATTTATAGTCTTCCTATCATACAAACGTTTGAGAGTTTCATACGTCTCCTTGGATGTTTTTCACTCTCTAATGTGTGGAATAATATTGTCCTTAACATACATCTGCAAAATCGCCTTTGTTGTGTCTTCTCATTGCTCCCAATATTGAATTGCAATAGTTGTTTCTTGAGGCGGCTCTCACTTGACTTTAGCTCCAAACACAATTGTCCATATATTATAGTCTTTCATTAAATTTTGCAGCTTAAACTTCCAATTTGCATAGTTTTCACCATCTAGCTTGTTAGAGTCAAATAAATAAGATTCTTCCAATCCATTATCCATATTACTAAGGTTATGAATCCTCAAGTACCAACCATAAAAAATATTATTTTTCACAACTAATTTCTTTAATCCTTAATAACAAATATAACCCTCAAGCACAATTCATAAAATTTTATTATACTTCACAACTCAAATTTTATGACACTCTCCTCTCTCCTTTTATTTTGTTTTATTTTAGCTACACACCTCATATATTCTTTAAAATATTAAAAAAAAATGTCAATTACAATTAACTACCACAATTTACTTTTCAATTACTTTGATCGTTTTCATTAACCATTCATTTTTTTTTTATTATTTTTTTTAAATCGGCCTAATGGATGTCATTAAACCAAAATATAAAGGAAGCCTTCAAAACATATCTAATAACCAAATTTTAACAAATACTGAAAATTTCCCACACTTGGATTTAAGACTACAGTGGATTTAATAAAGCCTTCAAAACATAACTCAACGACAACTAAAGCTTGCACACACTTCGATTTAAAAACTACAGGCAGATTTCTCTGTCATAGATTATGAAAATATTGCTAGAGTACAATCAACAAATGCTACATAATTTACATCAAAGTCCAAGCACTGCATGTTGGGGATTTACCTAGTTTCTTTGTCCATCTCTTACTAGCACACTAGAAAACTTCTCCCTGCAGCTCCTTTAGTCAGAGCTCCCTTCACTAGAGCCTTTACCCACTGTAAACTAACTTTTATGCAACACGTGAAAGAATGGGAAAGAAATTAACCCACACTACAACACAAAGGGGGGTTTTAAGACAATATTTAAGACAATTTTGGGTAAATTGTCTTAACATGAGACAAAAGAAAACTTGTGTATTGTCTTTAAGTGGGTATCTCAAATTCAATCATCTCAAAATTAAATTGTCTTAAAATATTGTCTTTATAAAGACAATATATAACACAAGCATTATCGTCTCTCCTGAGATGATTTCATTTTTGTCTCTCTAGAGACAATAGTTGGGATTAAAGACATATTGTCATTAAAGAGACAATATATTTGATCTTAACTATTGTCTCTCTAGAGACAATAGAAAATTACATTCAAAGATAATACAACATCACTTTTGTCTCATTAGAGAGTATAAAATAATGAATTTAGAAGATATCTCACCATTGAAATAAACCAATATTAGAAGTATTTAATTAAAAATAAACTACAATATCATTGATTAATTCATATTAGGACATAGTGGAATTGAACCACCAACCTCTTGCTTATAAAGCAGGCGCTCTTCCATTGAGCTAGCATCCTTTAAAGAATTATGTGAGAGTTATGCTAGTCCTTGAAATTTCATATATAGGCATTTAATTAAAAACTAGCAATTGCACTGAGAGTGAAATATATGGAAAAGTGAAACAATGGAGATGTCTATTTTGCAAAACCATTGGAAGACCATGTACTAACATGATTAATAGATTTACTTGCCTACAAAATTATCAGTACATACATAACCACTATCAATAACTAACTATTGATAGTAACCAACTATTGATTTCATCTTAGTAGCTTATTTCTGTTACCATTTCTCAATCAATTGCATGCCTAGAAGCTTATTTTCTATGCAATGATTCTGGATGCATGGCATTCAATGCTCAGTCATCCCAAATATTTGTCAGTGGCATGTTAGTTTTGATAGAAGATTTCCCCAAAGAAAGTAAGCCAAAATTCAAATTAACCCAAAACAAATATGCTTGTAGCTCAAAGAAACATATCCACACGTTCTTACAATAATCAGCTGCTCAGGGATAGATATGAGTACCATTATATAAAGAGACACCAATAGCTATGGCAACAAATCTGACAGTGCTAAATGTGCAAATTGAATTCAACCATAACAAAGAAAGTATGTCTGGAAAATGTGACAAAAACAATTCAAACACTCCCAACGGAATGATGAATTCTTGCAATGTAAGATTAATGTTGTAGTGATAATGTTTATAAATGGTCGGCAAAACAAGGATGGAAAGATAATTACTAATTCTATAAGACCAATAGTCAGATCTCTGAGAAAGAAAGCATCCAAAAAACCATATAGGATTGTGACTGCTTAAACTAACCTTGAGGCTCCTCAATCAAAAACCATTTTAGAAGAACATGAAAAAAAAATATTTGGCCTCCTCAGCTTTCCCTTGATTGCCAAACCCCTCACGTTGTGCATCATATGTCTCAAGTTCTGAAACTAGTAATTGATGGATTGTTGGGGGTTTCTCAGACACTGTCTGGCAATGATTGTTGCTCTTTCACTTTGGCCTCTAGCTATGCTTTGAGATTCTTTACCTGCATGACATGTAAAATTAGCCAAAGCCTTAAGACTGTACAACATAACAAATAACAATCCCTAGGAGATATTGCAGAAACTAGATAGTACATATGTTATTTTCCTTTAAGCTTTTCTAGATATTGCAATCCCTCCTCCTTTGTGTTTTTGTCTATGCTCTTTGATCCTAATTTCAAGTTGGTCTTCTAGTTTCTTTGCGTCTATAATCATTTCCCTTTCAATTTGGCCTCAAGTTGTGCTTCAAGATCCTTTACCAAGAGAAACTCAGGGAGATGGAGCAACAAAGAAAAATCTCCAAAAAATTAATAGCACAAAAGCAAAGGCCAAAATAATCAACACTGAATAGAGATAGCAAGGGGTTTTTTGGAACCCTCTCTCCTTCCATTATGAGTAACAAAAGTACATGAAATGAATTGAGTGTACATAAAAATTTGAGAGGATGCATGTTATTGTGGGCTTAGTGTTCAAAGTTATTTTTCAATTTATATCTATCTATCTAATATATATATTATATATATTATATAAGTTATGGGTTTAATAGTCAAGATGGGCAATGAAGACCAACAATTTATTCAGTTGGCATGAAACAAACATTGTCACATCCTAGTTTTGGTACCTATTCAAGACAAGACAAGTTATAGATTTACATTTATATAAATTGAAATAAAACATTTTTAACTTCGTAAAATTATAGTGACATTAGAATGCTTCAAATATTTTTCAAAAACACAAAAAAAACATGAAATAAACAAAATTATGGAAATTCAAATTGGATAGACACCCAAGAAATAGAATCTTATGGAATCCATGCCTTCTACACAAGAATCTAAGCTTACATTGTGTTTAAAGATACCTATTCTCAAGTATAGCTTTGTTTGTCTCTGTAAATTGCGTTTTATCTATGAATAAGCTTACATTGTGTCTAAAGGTACCTATTCTCAAGTATAACTCAGTTTCGTCTCTGTGAATTAGGTTGTATCTCTAAATAATAATCAACATTCATTTTTGAACGTCTATTTCTAGGAATATATATAGCAAAGGATACCGTCACACTTTTTAGAACCCCTCCATCACATAGTCAAGCCACAAGAAAAGGAAGAATCTGCAACGCTAAAGCCTCAATCCACCCGGTGCAAAGAAATGCACATTGAAGTCAGTTGGATTTCTCCTTTTTCCTCAATCTTAGAAGCCAAAGTAAAAGCTAATATAACCCATCTCTACAATTTTGTATTCCCATGGCATGTCGATAGTCATTTTTTTGTGAGAACCATGAAATATTGTATGAAAACTACCTTATAAAGAAAAGTTTTGTTTACAGACAAAGTTAACATTCACAATATCTCCCCCTGTCAAAAATTTAACTCCCTTTTCCAGAGTGATCACAACTGAAGACAACATTTAGGAAAGGAGCACTTCTTAAGTAGAGCAGCCCTTACAAACTGATAGCTACATCCGGAAAACCAAGTACTCGAATGAAATTAATACTAATATGAGCACTTACCTGTGTACCCAATGAATGTGAGATCTTTGCACAACGCAAATACAACCAAACTCTTCAAATGGTTTACTAACTTCATTCACCCATATGCAAGTGTAAAAATTTTCATAAGCATTTTGAAAATAAATTATATTGGAGTTTAAAGACGTCCAACAAAATACAAACAAAGATGTGTAAGATACATATTCCTCGAGGTGTATCTCCAGAGCTTGAGATTGTTTATCTTTCAACAAAGCTCTCTGCCTACGGAAAACACCTTCATGAATGTATATCTAGATATCAATGTCTTGGAATGCACCTTGGACATGTTGAGGTTCACGCCTATCCAATCACATCGATCGTTCTTCAAGCCAATGGCCAGAAAGTCAATGTTGGCATGGGTGACTAGATACTTAATGGCATCCATCATCTTCTTTAATATATTCCTTTGCACAATCGTAGTTACAAAATTGTTTTGCAACTACAAATCCCCTTCTCTCAAACCATGGAGTATGCTAGTGTTCCCCATATCAAACCATGCAGACTTGAAAACTAAGGAAAATAATTTATTAAAATCAGAAAGTAAAGATGGTAGAGATGTATGATCCGATCCAAGATGGGAAGGATGGAGAGGTTTGATCCCCTCCAAGATGGGAAAGTTGGGTTACACATGTATTATGACCAATGAAAAGTTCTCGATGTCTTGTTTGTGGATTCATATAGAAATATTCAACATCTTGGGACCAACTATATTTAGGGTTAACATTTATGTATATATATTTTATGCATTCAAAGTTGAAACCAAATGGTGTGTAGCAGAATCATGCATCAAGAGAGGCCAGATGTGCTCTACAGTTTTGGTGGAAGAGACGTGTTTCTCTATATGTTGATAATGTTAATAACCTAAAATGGAAAAAAATTTGAAGTTCGAGGCATGTTAGTAACCTAAAATGGGAAAAAAATTAAAGTTTGAGGCTTGACATGGAAGATGTGTTGCTCTATTAAATAATTGTCATCACGTAACATTTTAAAAATTTTAAAAAAGACTAATCTTAACTTGAGATTCTTGAAATACTAAGTGGTTTATACTCTTTTTCTATTTTTAAAAATATATTTAGGTGTCAAATAAAATTAAGGTTAAGATGAATCTATACTAATAGTGTATCATCTCGTCATCTAGTGTTAGATATTAACACATGTATTGAATATAGACATTAATATAGACCTATTTAAACCAATATTCCACCACATTTACAGACTGATGATGGAAAAATAAAAGATCTTAAAAACAAATAAATAAGACAGAAAGAATAAAAGTCACAAACAAAAATGAAATATTCACAATATCAAATATGAGATGAATATTCACAATCACTTAAGGAAAACACCCATCATTTACTGAAAAATGTACTGCATTTCCACACTCAAGAATATGTGCCCCCATAAGAGGGACAGGTTCCCTGTGTAAAAAGGGTTTCAACAGGGGTCTATTCTTCATTGTAGCAAAGTTAGAAGATTATTTTTTCAATACTCACAAATAAACCATGGATCAAACATTGGAAATTTTGATGGGAAATCTTGAGGTTCTTAAATTTTAAGCATATATCAAGCTACTCATAAAACAGTGAGAACAATGACATAATGTTTTGAGGATTACCTTATCAATATAGGTTTTGTCTTTGAGCAATGTTTGCATTCACAATATCTCCCCCTGTCAAGAACTTGACTTCTTCCTTGGCAATATCTCCCCTACTCAAGAACTTGATTTCTTCCTTCTCCACGGAGATGATAACTGCAGACATGTGACAAGAAACACATTGTTAAGTAGTTTGGCCCTTAAAATCCCATAGCTGCAACTATAACACACACCAAATACTCGAATGAAATTAGTAGTAAACTAACTACATACCCATCTCCCGCAATAGAGGTAAGATCCTCGCAAATATAAGCAAATATTCAAATGGGTATTTTGACAATGGCATTGTAAGATCCTTACAAATAAGAGCAAATGTTCAAATGAGTATTGTGACAATGGCATGGTATTTTGATTTTTAATTGTGCTGTGCCCATATACTTATTAAAATTATGTGCACTATCTTCATCTTCAACTCCATCATCTTTTCCATGTCTATTCTACATGTCTATTCTACAGTGACTCCATGACCTTTTCCATGTCTACTCTACAGTGTGCAACCATAAAAAGTTAAACACCTTAAAACACATCAATTTCAAAGGTATGTATTCTTGAAGGTGTTTACCCCAATCTTGAGATATATTTCAACAAAACCTTCAACCTAGAGTGGACACCACCATCATATCTTGAATATCGATGTTTTGGAGCACATCTTGAACACTTGTGGTTGGCACCTATCCAATCACAACCATCATGCTTAAAGCCTTAAGATCCCAAGTTCAACAACATAGTAGGTAGGGTAGTGAATGATGAGTCCATGCCCTTTACGAAGAAGCCAGTGGCCTGGCAGCCAGTGTTGGCATGGGTGGCCAGGTCCTTGATGGGCTCCAACTCCTTCTTCAAAAGGCTTCCCTACAGAAACCCTAGTTCCAACATTGTCTTGTGGTTGGAAATTCCATCCAAGAGGGGAAAGCTGGGTAAAAAATGTATTGTGCCCAATGACGAAATGACGGGTCACCTGTTTCTGGATTGTAGATAGATAGGCATATTGGGGCGAGTTATTTTAGGGTTTCAATTTATGTATACACATCATAGCTATTTCATGGGTTGAAGATTGAAGGCAAACAATATGCAGTGGAATCAAGAATAGAGTGAGGTGAGATGCACTTTAGAGGTTGAGTGTAAGAGATGTTTGATGTTAATAATAAACCGATCCAACATTTAAGCACCCAAATGTTTACTTGTCTCGCTTTTTATTTCTCTCTATGCAATATATTTGAGATCAAGACGGATCTATACACTACCAATAGTGTATGATGAGGGAAGCATGGAGTTACATAGACTAGCCATCTGAGGAGCTTCCTAGCTTTGAATCTCAGTATGGGAACTCACCTCGCAGATTACAATGGGGCAAGTCAACTCACTTTGGCATATTCCAAGAATGAAAATAGGGAAATTATGTTGTTGGTTTTTTGATTGTCTGCTGGCATTTATGGACTACCAGACATAGCTCCAGTTCTTCTCTAGAATGTCAAGATGGCAGTTCAACTCACTTTGGAAAATTCCAATGTGCCAAGTCAACTCACTTTGGCAAATTCCTAGACCGAATATACAAAATTTTGTTGTTGGTGGCATGTTAATAAATTTATATTACCGTGCAAATAGTTTTTAACATATTGTAATGTAGAAGATTTTCTCCATCGAAAGCTTTGGCATGTCCTAGTCTTTGATAATGTTAATGTGATTCTATCACCATGTTTTATAGAAATGAATGTCAATTTATAGACTTCTTCCATTTGATCATATTGCAATCGTTAGCTTCTGCAGATTTTGCAAATGATGTCATTTTTAATTTCAAAATTTATGTCTGACTAAGAAAACTAACGCATGAAGCATAAGTTGATAAATATGTTCATTTCAATGGTAAATTGAAAAGTGTAAAATACGAGCACAAATAGACTAGGTGAATAAAATAGAGGTAAAGTCTATGTAACTTCAGTGCATGCCTTATTTTCTGTTGGAGAATCCTTGTACCTCTAAACGTGTTCTTCAAGAGATAAGAAAGGTTATGAGAGAGGATGCCCCTTTTAAACTGGTGAAGAATTTAACAGGAGGAAATAGTAATCCATCATTTAACAACTAAGAATGTTTGGGAGTATAATGGACCATTCAGTATCTAATTGTACATGATTATACATGAGGGTAAAGGCTTGTGTTCTATTGGAGTTGAGGTTAGGAAGAAGGTACTTGAAATTATGACTTCCCCAAACACCACAAGATGTGTTGAAGTGTAGTTCCATATAAGCTCTTTAATACACACATTATAATTCTAAGTGAGTCTCTCGAAACTAAATTTTGTAGAAGAATGCTTACTTGAACATATATTTATGTTAAAGGCTTGGAGTTCAACGATTCATATGATGAAATTCCATCTTGCTACATTCCCATAAAATATTTATTTTCATTTTTTCTAAGTTATATTGACAGTCAGTCTTAAGAAAGATTCATATTCCATAAAAGAGTTATAGAGATGATTGGACAAGGTTGCAAGAAGTCATAGTTCATTCCATTGATCAAAAGAACAACTTCTTAAGGAGGCATGGAAAACAAAATTAACATTTGACCTGAAGCCCTATACATTTTTGAGATTCCTCCTCCAATATGCTTAAATGTTCAAAACAATCAATTTCCCATGCATCTAGATCACCCCTACCCCCGCCCCCACAACCAACTTTTATGATAATGAAGCATCACAAAACACAAACAGACTTAAATTTGAAGACTCAATAACTTATCTCCTATACAACTACAATTATATAAACAGAAAACAACAACACTACACTTTAAACAAATAACGAAAAACAAATTTCTTATTTTCTACACCACGATCCATTTCCAAACTGCTAATAAAGACTAGCTACATGCCAACATTGACTTAAAAATTTATCTGAATCATCCTCCAATATGCTCAAATTTTCGAAACTACCAATATTATAGGCAGCCCTGTGAGCCCTCCAAGTGTAGCATCACAGAACCCAGATATACTATAATTTGTTAAAGATTCAATAACTTATTCCTATATAACTACATTATATAAACAAACAAGACAAGATCAAATAAGGTTAAAACAAAGAACCGGAAACAAATTTGTCTAATTTCTAGACCATCCGTTTCCATCCTACTAATAGAGACCAGATGAGAGCCAACATTGAGTTTCACTTATTTTTATGATTTCTTTGATATAGAAAGGAAGGAAATTGTAGTAATGACCATGGATGACCAAAACACAATTAGTGAGTAGGCACCCTTGTCTTCCCTCCCAGTGTAGCATCACAAAACCTAGTTATACTATAATTTGGTAAAGATTAGATAACTTATTTCCTATATAGCTACATTATATAAACAAAAAAAAACAACAACAGATATAGTTTAAAACATATAACAAGAAACAAATTTGTTTATTTGCTAGACCATCCTACCAACAGAGACTAGATAAGAGTGAGCATTGATTTTCCCTTCCTTTTATGATTTCTTTGATCCATAAAGGAAGGAAATTGCAGTGATGACCATGGATGACCAAAACACATTGAGTGAAACTTTTAAATACATCATGGATAATATATCTAGTGAGTGCCTAAGGTGATTTCAACTGCAAAAAAAAAATAACAAATAAAAAACAAGATACAGGTGCAAATGACAAATGTATAAAAAGAAAGGAAGAAAGGACTCCTTCCTATTCTTAGGCCAAAAAACATAATTATCATCAATTTAATTTGTGATTCCAGTTTATGATGACACAACTAAAAAGGTAGTTGAACCAATTAAACCAATGTAGAAATGTTTAAAGATCAAGAATGGTAAAAAAAAATCTGGTGAAACAGCTATCAATAACTAAACCACTTGTTTGTGAGCTATCAAAAAAATATATAACTGGAAGTGTTAATCAAAGACTATCTGAAGCATGAAGACAACAATGAACATACTCTCTCACATGTAGTCTTTAAAGGTACTCGACACATCCACCTAGGGCCAAAGAACATGTAGACAAGAGACACCCTATGCCCATGTGTCAGATACACTGTGACACGTGTAGGTTACACTTTGATGGCATGTGTCAAAGCATTCTTGGAATTTTTTGGGCTTATTCTATTCAGCAAAGGAGGTTGAATTACTGGATCCAGAACCAAGCTCCTTTTCCTATCTTGGGGTTTTTTGCTAGCTTTAGCCAAATTCTGTGTCTTCTGTCTTGGCTTGTCTTTAGCGTATCTTATTTATGATCTTCCCTCAATTACTATCAATGTGATAAATATTTATATGATTGCTAATGAAAGAGATAGAAGTAAACTCAGGTTTATGTGGAACATTGAAGTAATTGTCTTAAGCAAATATCATGTTAACCAAAAACTAACATGGTATTAGAGTGAGGTGAGAACAAGCCCTACAACAATGCATCACCCTACATCTAGAAGGATGAAATAACTATGATTTTACTGGGCATTCTCTTTGTGATTTAAACTCTTTGCAGACTATGGTATTGAGGCATAATATATGCAAGCGTGAAGTTATTTTTGGCACAAATTATAGCCTATTTAAGGCATATCATCGTTGTGCATGCAGGTTTTTCTGAAGGCATATTCATAGGTTTCTAACTCAGATTTGAAGGCATCCTTCTATGGTCTTTGACATGCCCTAATCATTGTAACCAAATCCAAGATGATTGATGTTGCCTTTTGAGATCATTTTCTGAAATTTTGTGTGACAGTTCCAAATATTCCGGAATTGGTTCGTTGATTACTAAGTCTATTCGGCCTCCCTTGAACTTAAGTTGGAGCAATTTTATGCCACATGTCAAGGATCTCTGTGGGCTGAAAATTACATCTGACTGAAGGTTACTCAGCATCAGCTTCTATCACATCAACAAAAGTTGGTGTACCTCAAGAACATATGGTTTTATACTCTTGAAATCGATATCTTGATGATTATTTAAGTGTCACTTCGTCTTCCTTACATCAAAGGTTTGAGTACTTTTTTTTTTGGCCCTCCATTTCAAAGCTATATCTCTTGCATTTAAGGTCTGGTTAAGATATCATTTCAGAAACATAGTGATGTTGATCCTATGGAGAAATTGATATGTATGATGTCCATATCTATTGAAGAACTATGCCCTAGATTGTGGGGCCCTGTGAAAATCTATGAGGTAATTGCAATAACAGGAATGACAAGTCGCGAAAACGAAATTGATGAAGCTACCAAGGACCACAAATTAGCCTCTATGAAGTATTTAACGAGGGTGATTCCCCGAGACTAGCTACTTTTGGAATAACTCAAGGCCTTGATCAATGAAACTCTTATGAGAAAATCAAAGTCCTATCTCGAGGAATAGTCTAAAGAAAATAACAAAATTGTTCTCTTTTGACAACTTTTGATCTATGAGTAAAAGAAAATACAAATCCATTTTAATTTGGCATCTTGGGTAAGGGTTATAACACTCTTAAAGTGCTCATTCATGAAGAACAATTAGAATCATAAACCACTGGTAGAAAATTTGAGCAGCTATGACCTGGTATCATATATATATCCCATCCATGTCTTCTAAAGAAGCTGGCCTATCAAGGGTGGTTGAATAGGCTGATATTGTTGTTTCTCCTTGAATTTGTTGATTAGATAATAAGGTCCAGAGCATGTGTTGAAAAATCCTTAAACGATTCATCCCTATATGAAATCACACAATGAGAACAATCCTATTACAACTTATTTCACATGGAGGTTAGCTTGTCTAAACCTATAATTTGTGTTAATACAATGCAGATATGAGATTTAGATACCGAGATCCTCTTTGCAATTCCATATCTTATGCAGTAAGAAGGATCATGATCTGAGATATAGAGACCAAGATCCTCTTTATAATTCCATACCTTATGGAGTAAGAATGATCATCTGACCAAGAGGGAGCTGGTGCCTTGGTTTGATTTAGCCTCAACAAAGAAATGGATTTTGTGTCTCACTAAAGATGTAATTGAAGAGAGTATTAGAAATTTTCCAAACCCTCCTCTATTATCAAATATAGTTCTTTATTGAGGAATATTTCTTATGACATTCATATCTAGATCTATGTTAAGAAGTGGTGTGTCACCTATACAAGTTCAACTGAGACTCATATACAAATAATATCTCTGTGGGATCTAAGGAGACATGTTATGGCACCATTCTAAGGCTTTCTAATCCAGATTGCAATAAATATGTTAGTGAAGATAGGTCTACATTGGTTGTCAGATGATGAGGTTTAAAAGATCCAAAGACTACATCAATTGGTTGATGATATTGATCTAAGAAGTCCAAGAGAGACTCTACATATTATTCAATTTACAAGTGATTGAATTACAGTAATATGTTTCATACTAAGTTACAACATGACATCTGAGGTTATGTTATTGAAATTCTACAGGAGATCGAAATCTATTATTCCGAGTTTTTTCATAATTTGGCTGAATTGAAAGGATTACAACATGACGAAGTTATGGTTATAAGTAAAATGTTGTGATGGCTAAAGTTTGAACAAAGAGTGATAACTAAAATAATAGTTGGTATGAATCAAATCATTGAGACCCTTCACTAGATGAAGTATATAATATATACTATAGTTATAATGAATATGACATTCCTCATTAAAAATATGTCTTTCTAAGAGTTTTCATATTAAAACTTGTCTGATGGTGACAAGCGTGAAGATGTTTTTCTATATATAATTTATAGTGTGCAGATCTTATTAAATCCTTATATTCATTACAATACTTAGATGATGGTATAGCTATAGCATAGCCTAGATAATTGATTGAATCATTGTGTTAGAGATAGCATAGAGAATACAGAACAACATGAGTAAGATTTGAATATTCCCTCGTCCATGATAGGATCCTCTCATGCATTGTTGGTTACTAATTATGTCTATGACATTTTATGAGCAACTTGCCTCTAACATCTCTTCAGTCTCAGAGGGATTTGTCTGTTGAACCCTCCCCGCAAGTATAGCAAAAGACATTGTTGTTTATGCAAATGCATTGCCAAAATCATGGAATGCTTAGTTTCATTAATAAATTATATTCAAACTTAATGGATCTCATGTTGAGTAGATTTCGAGATGGATACTTTGAGGGAAGTCTAATCATATGAAATATTGAATAACCATATTTGGAAATTCAAGCTTAGGATTGTGGTCTCACTGAGTAAAGAGGGAGTCAGATCAGTTAAGTATTTTCTTTATCAATATTTGGAATCATAAATATGAAGAAGTTTGAGGATTTCTACTAAGATCTCTTCTAAGTTGTGTGCCTTCATACGTACATCTATATACTGCTGAGTGGAGCAATGAGGCTCCTATTGACAAACGGGTCATCAATACCATCACCAAGATCTAGTCTTGATTTTCATAAGCAACCTCACACTATTCCCTATATGAAGGGATATTTAGTTAAGGCCATGTAATTTATTAAAAATAGGTGTACTAAAAATAATAGTGACCCCTTCCAAAAAACAAAGTCTCAAAAATTTGAGTTGAGCCTCCTAAAATATATGAACCTGAAAATACCAAAATATCTCCCATGGAAACACTTACTATAAAATAAATGTCTAAAAATAAATGTTGCTAAAATAGCACCACCTGGCATGTCATCCATCATCAAACCCTCTACCTCCAAGGAACCTCAATATGTTCTCTACTTTTCCATGCAATCTTTGTAGAGTCTCTACTCTCCAACTTTTCCATGAAAGCAAGTCTCTAGCTGCAAAATATTGCAGTACTGCAAAACACCTCACTGTCAGGCATTCTTCTCTCGTGACTATCATGTTTTTGGCATTAGTTTTGGTTGGAAATTATATCAAATGGATGTAAATACAATCTTCCTCAATGGTGTGAGAAGTATACATTAATGAATTGAGAGGATTTGAGGTGCATGGACAAGCGACCCATGTGTGCACGTTAAATAAGACCCATTATGGGCTGAAGCAACCACTTTGTGATTGTTATTACAAGATTGATGAGTACATGTTACATTTGGGCTTAAAAACTTCTTCATATCCCATTATTTATTATTTAATTGATAGATTTGATCTGCTTGTTTTGGTCCCAAGAAGCTCATAGCAGGATGTGAGGAAAAGTTGGCAGGGCCCAAGTAAGTGTGCAGTTGATATTCTAAAGAGGTTTCAGATGATGCACTATAAACCATTAGCTACTCCTATGATACCTAAGTAAGTGTGTAGTTTAGATTCTAAGTAGGTTTCAGATGATGCACTATAAACCATTAGCTACTCCTATGATACCTAATATGATGTTGAATCCTAATTTGGATTCAAATTTGGTAAATCCTTCGATGCATAGACAATGGATTGGCCCTTTCATGTATATGGTTAATACTAGAGCTAAATATGTTTTCAGTAAGCACTTTGAGTCAATATATGGTTAAGCCATGGTAGAGTCACTAGGTAGCCACAAAACATGTACTATCCTACTTAAAGGGAACAATACATTATGGTAAGTTGATGCCATATGGGGTTGTTGATTCCAAATGGGAAATTGATTCTAGTGTCATGAACAGTTCTTCAAGTTGTTGCTTTAATTTGGATTCATGAGTGATATCTTGGTTTAGATTCTAGAAAGAGGCAATCATCGGTCACATCGAGTTCATCTAAGGCAGAGCGCATGGCAAAAACTACTGCTACCTATCAAGAAATATGGCTTCACAAGTTGAAAATATAGTTGATATATGAGATCTTGAAGCCTACTACGGTTTATGAGACAATTAGTGCCATATCATACTCTTGAAATCTAACATTCTATGACTACTCCAAGACTACTGATATTAAATACCATTTTCTTCACAACATAGTTGAAAAGAGAGTAGTGGCTCTAGAGTATTATAAAACAAGTTCGTAATATGAAAACATCTTCACTAAGCCCCTGGAAAAGAGGAAGTTCAACATGTTCAATAAGACACTAGGTTTGGTGGAGAACACTTTCCACACTAATGGGAGTGTTAAATTTTTTTCATCTTGTTTAGCTCCAATCGTTTTCTCCATAATACCAAGGCACACTTAGTAAGTAGGTACAATAGCAAATTCATACAGCAATAGTAAGGGTACACCTATTGCATATCCATAAAATAACAATATGTTTCAGTACCCTACCCATAGTAGAGTGTGGGGAATCTTGATCCATACACCTATCTTCGTATATTTCTAGCTATGACACCTTCAACGAATTATAGTTTTCACATTGTTTCAAAATTATCCATTCAAATTTTTCTTCGGTTCAATTTCAAAATCAAATTCAGTTCAGTTTAGTTCAGCGAAGGTAGATCCCTAGTTAATCAAAGGGGTTGTGCATAATAAATTTCAAGATTAGGTAGAGGGAGATTTCTTAGGGAGTGGGATGCATTCCTGCATGCTCCAATTCATCTTCCAATTCAGATGAACTTACCTAGCACACTTTATCCATGCAGTCGGAGCACACTCAGTGATTAGACTAGGTTAGGGATTCAGTTAATATTAGCAAGTATTTTCTTTTGAGTTATTTCCATGTAGTTTTGTATTTCTATATTCAATAGAAGATAGATGTGATTCAAAGCTTAGATCTATGCACTAGCTATTATTATTTTTCTTTGGTATGTGTCTACTAATTTGTAGATTTTGGTATTTGAAGACTGTTGTTTTGATAGGTTCCAAGATTTAAATTTACCTAGGATTTAGGGTCAATCTTTTATTGTCGAATATACTTATGATGGTTAGAAAAACAATGATCTTGGAAGTAGCCACAATCATAATGTTGCAGCGTAATTATTTTTCAGTGTATTGTAGCAAATTTCAGCAAATTAAAAGAAGGACAACACACCTTAAAATGAAGTTTGTTACATAGTTTTAGATCTGGTTTTTCTTTGCCCTTAATACTTACGTGTTTTCTTGATAGTGTAAAAAAGCACATCTTGCTTTCATAGTTATCTTAGAGCCACCAAAGATAGCCTTATTACTTGATGATGTGTAGGAGAAGTTTTATTAAAACAAAGAACCATTGGGGGATGTAAACTAGCCAATGGATGATATTTTTTGTGGTATTTGCAATATCTAGCAATAGCCAGTTGCTTGCCCTTTGGTTGTCTGATTAATGTTTGGACCATGTCCAAAAATGGATACGATTATAGGGGCACAAATCAATGATGGTAAGATGTTGACATCTTGAAACTTCATTCTATGATTAGAGGTTAAAAATAATTTTTGTGAATCTTTATCCTATGTGTAGCTACGACTATGTTCTGATAATGGCACCTTTCCCTTCTAGTGGTAGAAATAGGAAACCTCCTTCAACAACTTTGTACAATTATAAATGAGAGTGTAGGGTCATTTATGGAAGCCATCAAAGCCCTAATCTCAATTCCAATGCTAAAGAAAATGGCATCGTGTTTCGTCAATACAACATATCCATCAAAATGTGGAAAATATATCGTTAGTACATTAATGAGGTCGTGTTGAAGCCCCAAAAATCGGGTCTACAATAAGGGGGATACCCACTCGGTATGGACCTTGAAAGAAACTTCTTTTCCGTTTGGGATGGTGGGTGCGACTGGGGATAATGGGACCAATTTCCCAATTTGTGTGTGTGTGATGAGAATTGATATTTCCTTTCCTAAAGATTTCTAAGTAAAATGCTTTTAATCTAAGTCTAATTTAAAACATGCAATTGTATTCTAATGAACAAAAATATCTAATTCTAAAACTAACCCGGGATTTAACTTTTCAGTTATGCAATCTAAAATAGTTTCTAACAGCAATTGGTAATAAAGATCATTCAATCACTATGAGCAAAGAATTCGATAAAAAACAATTGTTTCATATAAAAAGTTAGTCGAAACAATTGTGAGAAGCATATCGCATAATAATTCATTCATACATTAAGCATAAACAGAATAGATATCACCATACAAAAGTGCCAAATGATAACTCAAACATTAAATCCTTCATATATAAATAACTGAATATAAATATTACTTTGACACATAAGTAGAAATCATTAAGAGATAAAAGTACCATTGATAACAAGTTCTACTCATGAGCTTTAGCAATATAGATTTATCTCTTCCTAATTCAATATCTACCAATACTACAAAAGTGCATTCTAGTAGCAGACATTAAACACAGATATTAATAAATATCATTCCATTCATTCATCAAAACCTCCTCAGAGCGTGCAGAAGTGCATGTTCTGAGGAAACATTTTTGACAAATTTCAGGACCCTTCTCTAAATGCATGAGAGGGGTTAAAATACTACTATCTAAATACTAAAAATAGTTTATTACAAAATTATAGGAGGAGGTTTAAATGACCGTCCTCATCCAAGGCAAAAATAAATCAAAACTAAAACTAAAACTGAATCTAGAAATTAACTATCTATGTATCTGTTCTCTGAGGTCGCAAGCATTCAACATCGGCTTGAGGAGCATTGGTTGGCCGACCTTTGATTTTAGTTTCCCTACAAAACCAGAATCAGCGAGTGCTGGCACTATCTTCTCAGCAGAGTTCGCAAGGCATTTGAGAGTCATGCATTGACTGTGCAGTTTAACCAAGTACTGCCAGTAAGTATGCCAATTCAACTTGGTTAACTTTTTGATGGACTCTGCCCTTTCCTCAGCTTTCTATCTCCAGCCTCTCTGGAGTTGTTGGGCCTTTGGGAGAAATCCTGGAGTGGTCTCTAATATGAGGTTTGCTCTGTGTAGGTTTTCATTGACATAGAAAATGCCATTATTTGCCGTTGTAGCTGCTTCTTCCACTGCCTATTCTGCCTTCCTAATCTGTGCGTCCCACTTATGAAAGAGCATTTCGTTGTGGGCTTTATTGATTCTGAGTGCGCCTACTTTCTTTCCTTCTTCCAATTCCTGCCAAGTCAAATAATCAGAAATTCTTTTGTCTATCAAATCATAATCATGTCGCAAGTCCACGACTTGATTGGTAATTTTATCGCTCATCTGACAATGGGAACTCCATTGCGAAATTTTTTCGGCATAATGCCCCTTGCTGTTGCAAGAGTTGGTCGTTTAAGGCAAGGGATTTTGAGACAAACTCTGTAAGCTTGGGATCATCTATATGCATCTCTAGCATAGCTTGCAACTGATTTTCTTTTTTGGTCAAATTTTTCTGGTATCCCAGTTGCATCTGTTGAAAATATAACTTTTCTAACTTTCCCTCTGCTTCACGGTTGGCACTGGCTTGCTACGTCTGTTGCTGTAAAACTTGAATTTGTTCTTCTCTATCCTTCAATAATTGATGTACCTCGAACGCTTTGTCAATGGTAGCAGAAACATAGGCTCCTACGATCTGCGATAACTTAGTGAGATTTTCAATAGGGTTAGTGGTAGGGTCTCGCCAAAGGACATCTAGCTGCTCTACCTCAGGTGAGAGCACATTGTCCAGTTTCCTTTTCTTTCTTTGCCTTCTTATCACTACCTTATGCTGCAGACTATAAAATACATCTAGAGGAGGAATCTCCTTTATCTTGAGCATGATTTCAGAAGATGGGGTAATGGGAATATGCTCCATTTCTAGAGTATTGTTGAGTATTTCAATGACCATATCAGTCACTATCTACACTGTACACTCAGGTGTCTTTGTGTTCTACTCCTCAATATTAATCAATTCATTGAATGTTTCCCACTCTTTATCCAGCTCAGTTCTCATTGGCTTTGGTGGCTGGATGGTAAGAGGGGGAACTTTTACATATGGTGTAGTCAAAACTTGTAACTCTAGGCACTCTTTTAACTGGGCACTATCTCTTACTAACCCGTTACTCTTATTATGGTGACTCTCGGACCGTTTAGAGGGTTCTCGTGATTCTTTCCGAGATTTACATCTGGACTTGTTTGTATCTGAACTTCCACTTAAACTGATACTGGGAGTAGGCTCCCTTATTGGTTCCAAGCGCATCTTATCCAAAGGGATGTTAGCTAGTCTCCTTTCTCTGTACAATTTGAATTCTTGGAATTCAGCTGGGGGAAATTGAATTTGAGCCATATGCAAAACTTCTTTCAATGTGATTTTCTGTTAAAAGGTATCATCAAAAAGATCATGTTCTTTGGAAAATACTTTTATCTTGACAGCAATAGTGAAATCCTCAATGACATCATAGGGATCGAATTGTCTCCTTGGAAACTTGAACAGTCGTAGACACAACATATTGTCTACTTCTTTGAATGCATGACCTAAATCAAACAGTGAAAAGGCCCCACAGGCCACAAGAAATTGCGACCAAATGGCCTTCTTCTTGTCGTTCAGCTCTTTGCTCATTCCTCCCACCCCGCAAGTTTGATAGGAAATTTCTCGAGCTAGTAACTTAACGAGGACATATAAGGGTAGGACATGAGGGGAGGCAATGCTTCCAAATACTCTGACATAGGTGAAGAGCTCTTCTCCAAACCATCTTGCATCAGGGAGAATGTCAACTTCCGCTTCAGGCGAAAATCTTGGGGCATCCCTACTATACAACATTCTATGCCGAGGGAACATGACTCCATGACAAATTATGTAAAAATACAGGATAAACTTGGAATCCCACAATTCCTTATGATACATGTAAATGGGCAAGGGATTATGAGTAGTCCACTTCCAAGCCATCAAAGGAAAGCTAGAAACATAACAGATTGCATCCATAACATAAGAAACTAAATAGAAAGGAGGATAAATCCTCCGAGTAGTAGTTCTTTCAGACCGGTAGTTCCAAATAGCTGTAGCTAAATTATCAGACAATATCTGAGCCTAATCCATAATAGTGGCATTAGTGGCTGTGTCTAATAGAGGTAGCCACTCAGATGAAAACTTGTTGATGTTGGGCCTTCCAAATAGTCTACAGAGCATAGCAACAACAAAGCAATATGGGGAAGAGAGGGAATTAATACTTTACATACCATGTTTGTCCTTTTTCAATGGTTTTTTCCCTGCTGACCAGTTCTTGGTGCACTTCGCCAAATCTTCGTTTTCCTTGTCGAACTTCTCCACGAATTGTTTGTTGTAGGTTCCCTGCGGCTTTAGTAGATGATACATACGGCTTAAGTCTTGTGCAGTGAATGACCCAATGAGGTCTTGACTTCGAGACTTGAATCGTTTGTCTGAGATATCAGTACTGTCCAGTACCCACTTGACCATGTCTATGTATTGAAGAATCTTAGGTCTTGTTGCTATCCGATGCAAGAACAAACATGCAAGTTCAGTAATGGATGCCTCAGATGACCCACGCGAGTTTGTTGTTGCTTTAACTTCCATAACTCTGTGATTTTATTCTTCGAGCAGAATGTACATGCCTTCCCAAGTGGTTATGCCAACATCTCTGTTACAGGGGTTGTCTGTGTATAAGGGAGTCATCTCTTTGTCCTCAACAACTAGAGCTTTTCCTTTCTTTCCCATTACACTTTGAACACTGCTGCGTATATTATTCTGCTTTCCGCTCCTGCAAATTTACAAGTAAGGAAAGAATAATGGTAAGAGATAAGGTGATGGGAAAGCTCTTAATGTCGAAATCATATCAAATATATCACCCTACATGAAACAACCTTTCGATCAGATCTAAATCTTATCTCATAAATGACCATCCACTAACCATTAAATTGACATTAATGCCCATAACTTGGTATCAGTTTACGAGAAAAACTTTATTGAACAATGAGGCCTACAGATTTGCGATAAAGCAATTTTGTGATTTGCTTCACAATATTGTAGATCGCAATATCGCAGATCACAATATCGATAATCCATTTTGTCAACAATCATTTATCACCTTATGCGTTTGCGAGATGCCTTATCGCATATCGCCGAATCGGGATATTTTACCTTAGGTGACACTTGTGGCATATGAAATCTGCGATGTGCGATGAGTCTTCAAGGCGCGCGATCTCACATTGCATTTTCACAATTTCAAAATCTTGTTTATATGATGTTTCTTCGTTACCCTTTGTGATGCAATGTCTTATTGTTAAGAGAATGATTTTTTTCATAATCTATGATAAAACTTGAGTTTTTTAGGTTTTGTGAGTGTTTTCCTAAGCTTATGATAACATGTTTTATTCAAAGGGAAATATAAGTTCTAGTTTTTTATTTTAGAGAAGGGTCACCATTTATTTAGCTTTATTATTAAAACTAAATAAAAAGGGGGGTTGTTGCTGGACATAACAATTGGCGATTCACTAGGAAGAACCAGTTATCTCTGATTATTTTTTGAATTTTCTAAACTTCCAAAACCGAAACGTTTTTTGGAAATCAAACTTTATTATAGAAATATACAGTACATCATGCTTTCAGCCGTTAAGTTTTTTCTTATGTGTTAAATCTGATTATTTACTTCCCAAAGCTAGTCATTGTATTCACATCAGCCTCTACTTGGTTTATAAAGATAAAAACAAAAGCTTCCTTGTAGATCAGTTTTAAGTATGCTCATTTGTTGTAGGTAGAGCCTCTACTGCTAGTAGGCGTTCATAGCCTCGACAGGGTTACCTGTTACCCAACAATGATCCTGTATCCTACTTGGAGAAATATATGCTTTTCAAAGATAAATCCATATCCACACTTATTGCTTTTTGTTTTCTTAAATAACAATGTCTTGGTTTGGTAGCCAAATTATGACAGTGCCATTCACGTTGTTATAGCCCAAGCTAAAGCAGATTTGCAGTGCACACATGGTCAAGAAAGTGTTGGTGAAATCTCTTCCTCTTTTGAAAATGATGATGGTCTTGTAATCAGTTTTACAGATCAACAAACAGATAATATTTTCTTTCACAAAAGATGATAAGGCTATCATGTTTGATAATCTTGAAGATTGTTTTTTGTTTAAGAATGACCTAGACCATGAAGATGAGGAGTATGAGCTTGAGAGAGACAATATGCCAGAATTTCTCATGGACAAGGAACCTAAAACTAACACTCAGATGGCAGAAGCACATACTTCTCTGTGCATTCCTATCCCTCGGAAATCAATTGTTCTTTCATATCAGAATGAAGGGAGTACTTGTATTTTTGCTGCTGGATCTCAAGACAAGATAGTGCTTCAGGATTATCAAGATCCCTTCGGCATCCTTTTGCAAGCACTAGAGAAGATAAATGTTGCCTGGTTCGTTATCATAATCCTTGTTTTTAGTGGTTATTGTGAGTTTCCTACGTGTACGTCGTTCCGCCCGCTCGAGAAAAGTGAGAGCAGAAATTTGGTATGTAGCCACTATTGGATTGGTTACATTGGAAATCTCATTACACATGATTGTACATATTTCATTAGTATGCAGGTGGTTGTCATCATGATTCCAAATCTTGATGGATTGCTTCCTTTTTTCCAAAAGCTTTGTAAAGTCTTGTTTTAAGTCAGTCATGAGTCATTTGTGTTTGGTCTATTGAGTCAGTTTTTTCAAGTTATTTCAGTTTTCGATCGAGTCGGTTTGAGTCAAGTTTCAGTCAAGTTTCAGCAAATTTTCAGTCAAGTTTTCATTCAATAAATGTGTCAAAGGTTTTTTGTTATCCGTTCAAATAAT
The DNA here is from genome assembly GCA_000404065.3 of Pinus taeda. Classification (NCBI taxonomy): domain Eukaryota; kingdom Viridiplantae; phylum Streptophyta; class Pinopsida; order Pinales; family Pinaceae; genus Pinus; species Pinus taeda. The sequence goes on from APFE030157874.1 coordinate 43,842, forward strand.
GATTCCATCACCCAATGGATGAAGGCACTGGTTTTCTCTCCCAAAGATCTGCCGTTCTTGGCACCTCCGAGGAGCTACCATCCCCATTGGAGCCAATGTTAGTATCATTCTTTGCAGCCTTCCTCCAATGATCAAACATGCTCTTACAAGTGATTTTAAGGTGTTAAAATCAAATTTTGTCATTTCAGTGAGTCTTCAAGCAAAATTTGGTCACTAAGCATTAGGTCTAGGGTTTGTTTCCACTCTTTTCAAAATTGTCCAAATGTCGGTCCATGTCACCATTCAGCTAAGTGTACCATTATTCAGAGGGTTTTCATCATCATTTCAAGTTCCATTGAGTCATTTTACAGCTTGTTCATGCTTCAGTTGTGCCTAGGTAAGGTCCATTTCCCTCTCCTAGGGTTTTGGAGGTAATTTCTCTGGGATGGTCAAATCATCGAAAAAAATTGTATCTTAATGTTCACACACCTTCCCCTATCCTTAATGTACCTTATTAAACACTTCCCATCACTAAGATCCCCCAAACTCCTCATTCATGCACAAACCCTAGTTTCTTGCTACAACCTAGCAATTTTCTAGGTTGGGCCTGTGTTTTTCCCTTTTGGACCCCTTCACCTCACTCAATCTCTGAGATTCCACTTTCCCCTGCTTCCTAACATCCCTCCCTACTTCCAAAAATTTCCCCAAGAATTTAGAAGCCCCTTATCCCCTTCATTTCGCTTAAGTTCGACAAAATTCCTTGTTTCACAAATCGGGATAGGTTTCACTAAAATGATGTTTCTGAGCAATAAAACATGAATTTTGGAAACTTGAGAGAGGTTTTTGTCCAAAACAGGCTAAGAACAAAAAACCGCCTTCACGTTTTACACAGATGTCATGGTTTTAGAGAAATGTCAACAATACAATTGCCTCGGGAGAATTGATGCACCTCCGAAGTGACCTTGGGAAAATCACGTTTTCTCCTAGCAGGGTTGTCCAAATAACTTTTTTTATGCCTAAAAGGATAACTAGACAAAAAGATATTTCCAATGAGCTATTATGAGCTCAATTTGGAGTTGATTAAGGCATTCAAAAGTTGACTGCAACAGCACTCTACCTTGAGGCAGCCTCATTTGGCACATTTTCACCAGTCTTGGGAGATGTGATTTTGGACAACGCAAATGAACTCCAAATTGAACAATTCTAGCTGAGTCGGAAAGTAAACTCAAAGAACTTTCCAAAGAGCTATCCTAAACCTGATTTTGACAGCGGGAAGGCCTCCAAAAGTCTCTTGTAAAAAGGAACTACGCACATGCTCTATGCGCCGTGCGCCTCAAGCTCAGTGCGCCGCGCTTTCCCTGTGCGCCGCGCGCCTCGCGCGACGCATAGGATTGGGAGTTCCAAATGACAAATGGCTTGTAGTTTTGGATTTTTCATGAGAAAGCATGAATTTTGGTACTTGGACAAGAAATTTGGGCAAGTTTTGGGTCCCAAAAAGGTCAAGAAAACATGCAAAAAATGACCTCACTGCCCCTTTTTGGACACACAGGAAGCCGTCTTGCAAGAATGCACTTTTGGAGGGGAAAATGGACACCAAATTGGAAACTTCCAAATGGGTTGGAAAGTAGACAGGCAGGGCTTTCCAACAAGCCAATCTGAGTGCAATTTGGACACCTACAAGTGCCCCAAAAGTAGGATGAAAGGTGCATGACGCATAGAGCTCAGGCGCACAGCGCATAGAGATTTTTGGCCAATTTCTCATCTTTCAGCTCGGAAATTCGGCCAGTTTGACTAGTTTTGATTTGTGATATAATTTTTTACTTCTCTTGATGTAATTTATTGAACATGATGTAATTTTGATAGTTAGTTACTTGTTCTATAAGATTCATTCACCAAAGAGTGAATATTTAATGAATGAATTGGTTTCCTACCTTATAGAGGCAAGTTGTTTTGACTGCCTAGATTGTAGTGCTTTGTTTAGAGTTGGTTGAAACGGCTCCTAGGATGATGAGCTCAACCCCTAGAGGCAAGGGAATGGGTTGGCTTGCCTATATTATGTAATTTCTCAATCGTTATCAGGGGTTGGAGAGGTTGGACTCTTGGGAAAAGCTTGACACTCTATTGTACATATTTTATCTGCATTTTTGGCAAAGGAAAGACCAGGGTTTTGCAGCACTATTTGGGATTCATGTGGCTTTATGTGTTGATGGTGTGCTTCTTTCAGTATTTGTAAGTTGTTTATGTGTATCGTTTTCCTTCTCTTATCTTCTGCAATTGAACAAATGAAGTGTTAAGGTAGAATCCATAATTTGCTATGCTCTGCCTTTAAGTTTGTTTGATTTTCCATGTTTCCATCTATTTATGGAGAATCCTTGAAAGTTCCTTTCTCTCCTTAACTTCTCACCAGTCAGATCTAGCCATTCATTCTCTTTAAAAGCATCAAGGCAATCGCCTACCTTGCCCCAAGTAGACCTCTGCAAAAACTGTGCCTCATCCCTGCACCCAAAATTGCCTTTCCCTTGAATTCAACGAAAATTCAAAAAACCAATTTCAAACTTCTTGTACTTCATACCTAGCCTAAAATTAGTTATCAATTTAGTCATCTCGAGCCTCATTTATTACCTTTTTTTGAGATTGACTCGGAGAGAGCCCTCTCCTTTGATGTAGCCTTGATTTTTACCTTATTTCAGCCTAAGGTAGATTTGAGTGCTAACACACGTGATTTATAACTTTATTGAACAAGTTGGCTCGTGATGAGGCCCCTTATCTTTTAATTGCAACAATCTTGTGTCATTGCCTTGTTTTGGTATGCAGTTTTGGCAATGCCAACAAGTTATAATATCTATGATCATGATAAGTCGGCTCATGATGAGACCTCTTATTCTTTAACTTTATAGTGTATCGTTAGATTACTCCTTGAAACTTGTAATTCCCTATGTGAGGAGGAAGTCATTGGTTCCTTAAGAATAGCTTTGGATGACAATTATAGAGTTTTTTGGAAAGAGCTTTTCCACAGAGAATCTTTGTTTTGTTATTGATGCTTTTCATTGACTGTATAGAACAAATTCCCACTAAAGGTTGTTTTTCATCAAAATTCTTAAGGCTGAAACTAGTAACATTTTCAAGCTTGTAGCATTTGACTATAAATTTCAATAATAATGATCAATTTTTCAAATCAGTTCTATTTATACAATCGAAAAAATAAAAATATAAAAGAAATACTAATCTTTTTCATGAATTCCAAAGGTAACCATTTACAACCCATTTTATTATCAAAATAAAGTTATAAACAATAATTTATAAAAAATAGAAGAGGTCATATTATATGGAAAGTATTTTTTAAGGATTTGCCCATTAACAGGTAAAGATTCTCTTTTCACTGCTAAATCTTGCAACATGAAAGTGGAAGGACCTATGATTTATACAATTTGGAATGGGCCAAGCCACATTCATTGGAATTTACAATGTTTGCCTTTTTCTTCGTGAGCCTCATCCCATTTTAGAACTAAATCTCCAATTTTAAAATCCTTCATAGATACCATGTTTGAATCAAAGGAAGCTTTTACTAATGCTTGATTATGAGCATGTGTAATTTTAGCTTGTTCTCGTTGCTCTTCTAGCTTAAGGATCTACAGTTGTCTTAGTTGTAAAGATGACGTTGGTGTTTTGTCAATAAATTGAATTAAGGACAAAGAAGGAATTTCCCGATGAGTTGGGAGAACTACTTCTTTCCCATAAACTAAATTAAAGGGAGAAGTGCCCATGGAAGCCTTTTAGGTTATTCGGTCTGCCCATAGAGAATACATCAAAGATTTGTGCCAATTTTTATGATTATGATCAATGGTTCACTTAATGATTCTGATTAAGTTTTTATTTGTTGATTCGGCCAACCCGTTCCCTTGTGGGTAATAATTGGCAGAATATTTAAGCTTAAAACCTCTTTTAAGTGCAAATTAAGTCATAGCATTTCCAAACAAATATGATGCATTATCAAACATTAAAGCAGAGGGTAAACCAAACTTGGTGATTATGAACTGATCTATGAAATCAATGATGTGTTCATCATTAGCTGTCTTGAGAGGAACTGCTTCTACCCATTTAGTAAAATAATCAGTAGCTGTAAGGATATACCTAGATGATGTTTAGAAGAGTGAGGAATGATTTCACCTATTATATCCAATCCCCATTGATACAAAGGTTGATCGATATTGATTGGTTGCAAAGGCAATGATGGTTTCTTTTGTCTCCTGGCAGCAGTTTGACAAACTTGACATTTCCTTACATAGCTATGCACATATTTAAATAGTGTAGGCCAATAGTATCCTGCATGCAAGATTTTATGTGCTGTTGCATCTCACACATAATGTCCACCTGCTGGTCCATCATGGAGTTCCTCATATATTTGTACTTCTTGATTTGGAGATGATATTTCAGAAACAAGCGATGCTCCAGCCAACATCTTGCAAAAGCCTTGACCTTTTACAATATTTGTTGGCCTAATCTCAGTGTCGTATTCTTGTAAGGTAGTGACCCAATTTGCTCTTTTTTCACCCACGTCTTTCTGTACTAAGAGATTTCTTACTGTTGGAAAGGGCACTATGATCTTTGTATGGGTTTTAAGAAGAAAGATTCTAGAATATTTGATTTCTTTGAAAACAACATAAGCCTATTTCTCAACGTCAAAATAATTTAATTCAGCCCCTTATAGATTTGAACTAAAAAAGACAATTGGAGGTTCCACCTTGTCTTGATTGGCTTGAGTGAGTATTGCAACATATGATTTATCAGAGGAAAATGTATACAAAATAAAAGGATTGGAAAAATTTGGAGTCACTAAGGATGGGGCATTAATAATCGCTTGCTTAATCAGATTAAATCCTTCATATTCCTCTTGGCCCCATTTGAAGACTGAATTCTTCTTTATCATTGCTTGTAATGGTGACACAATCCTTGAGAAGTATGGAACAAATCTTTTGACAAAATTAATGTCCAAGGAAGGGTTGCATGGCTTTCTTATTATGAGGCAAGGATATTTCGGAATCTCCTTAATTCTATTGGGATCAATATGGATTCTAGATTTTGACACTATAAATCCAAGAATTTTTCCTTTAGTTAATGCAAAAAATGACTTTTTTGGATTAAGTGAAATCCCATACCTTTGGCAACGTTGCAAGATCTGCTTTAAGTCTCTAAGGTGATTACCATGTTTTTTAGAATATATTGTTATGTCATCCAAGTAAATCACCACTGATTTGTTTACTAATCCCTTAAATGCAATGTCCATGGCCCTTTTAAATGTGGCGCCAACATTAATCAGACCAAATGACATCTTTTAATATGCGTAAGTACCCCATTTGGTTCTGAACGCGTTTTTAGCTGATCGTTAGGATGGACCAGAACCTAGTTGTAGCCGCAGAAACCATCTAAAAAGGACATTAATTCAGATCCTACAACTGCTTGTAATATTTGTTCCATAGGAGGTAGGAAAATTATCCTTTTGGCAGGCTTTGTTAAGATTTCGAAAGTCAATACAAATTCTAGTATCTTCGTTTTTCTTTCTGATGGGAACCAAGTTGGAAACCCATCTAGAATGTCGACCGGGAAAAATAATTTTGGCTTTCAATAGTTTATTGAGCTCAGACTTAATCTAACTTTCTAGATTAGGATGGATCTTCCTCAGCTTTTGCTGGACAGGTTTTTCATCAGCTATCATTGGGATTGTATGTTGAGTGATTGAAGTGTCGTAAGTCTTAAGGTCATCATAGTTCCAGGAAAAGACACTTTCATATTGTTTCAGGAGCCAAACATAGGTTAATTTTTCTTCTAGGGCTAAGCCAAGATCTAGGTTGATATTCTGTGTTTTGGTATCCGTTCCTAGATTTACTAATTCATAGTTTAGATTTGAACTTTGAAGTTTTGAATTGGTATATCTCTTAAATCGGTCTTTCAAATCATATAGGTCTTCCAACTTGACTACAGATTTTGGTATAACATTATTAGTGCTTTCTTGTTGTAACTGTTTGTCATGTTGGTCCTCATCAATTATCTAATTAGTGTAAGATCCTTCTGATGTCAGGAAACTTACACTATCAGGATCATCGTTGAAAATTCTCCAATGTGTAACATTATCAAGTATGGAGGGCCTAAAGATCAATTCGATTGAGAATCTGTCTGGGCTGTAGTCTTCTTAGGGAATAAGCTTGGAGGCTACATTAGCCAGGAGGTCAACACTAGAATTTTGGAGTCTGGGAATAGGTGAAATATTAAATGCTATAAAATTTTCAGTTAGATCTTGTACTAAACATTGATAATGTTTTAAATTACCTGATAAACAATGTATAATATTTTGTACCTATTTAATAACAATCTTAGAGTCTCCAAAGACTTGTAGATACTTGATATTTAATCTAATTTCCTTATAGAGTCCTTGGACTAAAGCTTCGTATTCTGCAGTGTTGTTTGTGCAATTGAACTTGAGTCTACATGTTAGCATAGTTTTATTTCCCTCTAGACTAACTAATACACATCCTGCTCCTGCTCCATCATTAGAATTAGAACCATCAAAAAATAATGTCCAAAATAAAGATTTATTTACAGGACTATCTATAAAATTAACACAGTTAGAACTATCTCTTTGAGAAAAGTTTTCTACTTGAGATAGAACAGGATGTTCTAAATAAGGTAAGTATGAGCATTAAAATTTCCTAGGAAAGAGTCAACAGAATAGTTGCCAATTATATTGTTGTTGTATGCTACAGGTCCATTTTCTCCTTCCAATTCTGTCACTATGTATTTTTGGTGTCTTTCTCGCTCAACCTTTATCTGATTTGATTTACCATTTTAAGGTAGCCATATATGTGACCAATCGATCACAAAGTATCCATGAAGCTTTTCAGACCAATCCCTACTAAGAATTAAGCCATAAAATTTGCGAATGTCTACAACTAGAATATCAATGACTTGACATACCTTTGGATTAGATGATAACCTTATGGTAACTTGATTTAGTTCACCGATTACTTCAACTTGTGATCGGTCCAACTGAAGTATGCATATTGCAGATTTTTGAGGTTGGACGTTTAACTTTGCACATAATGTTTTAGGTAAGATATTAGATGAAGCTCCTGAATCTACCAAGCAATTATGTAAGTTTTTATTGAAAATTTCGTAAGTAAGAATGAATGAGGGAGTATGGGATTTTTACCTACCTTCAATTAAAGAAATATCATTCAGATCAACTTTGTTTGCCATATTAGTTGGAGGTCTTCCCATTTCATGAGAAGCTTACGAGATTACAACAATAGGAAGAGGTGCAATGGGAATTGCATGTAACTCTTTCAAAAGTAGCCTTTGTTGATGTTTCAATTTGCTCAATTCATGAAAAGTAATGTTAGCCCTAGTCTTCTTCATGTCTTCAATGATATTATATTCCATCTCATCAGAAACAATCAATTTTTTAGATGGAGTTGAGGAATCAGATTGGACTGGGCTTGTTTGAGTCACTTTTGGTGATGATTTCTTACCTGCGAATTTATCTTTGGATGTTGAGCTTGCGCTCTTCTGTTTAGGACTAGGTTGTGGAGGATCGAGCTAATTTCTACTTCTAGTACTGACTGGTGATGCTTCTTGATCCTCTTCGTTTGGAAGGATGAAGTCCCATATTCCCTATACTTCTACAACTTCATCTTCATTAGTAGGTTCCTCGTTAGAAACTTCCTCTTCTTCTCATTCTGGTTCTGCATTTGTTATAGCGTTAGGTGGCTTTGAATCAGCTGAAGGATCTTTTCTATAAGGCTTGTAGGGATTTTTAGAAGAAGACTTTGCTACTTGTCTCTTAATGTCAACCATTTTGTTAGACATGGTTTTCAAGACTTTCTGTAATCCTACTAAATCAAATGGGTCTTTTGATTGCTTTTTCTTAGGATCATCTCTAAAAGTAACCTTCTTAGATATTCTTTCATCAACATCATTTTTCTTTTCTAAAGCTAAGATACGTTTCTCCACTGCTATCGTTTCCTTCATGTTTTCAGCCAATGTTGTCTTGGCAGCCCTATCAACACAGATAGCTATGTTTGATGGTAAAGCAGATATGTACCATTCACTTCTAACTTCTTCGTTGGGCTTGGAAGCGGTTGAAATTTTATTCAAAAGCTTGTTGAAAGACGAGTTAAAATCTTTGATAGGTTCTCTCGATTCAGTATTAGATTCGATAGATCATTGATCAGTGTTGTTGTAGATCTATCATCGTCAAACTTAGTCAAGAATTTCTCTTGGAAAATGTCCCAACTAGTGATGGATCCCGATGGTAATGAAATATACTAGGATCTGGATGTTCCTTGTAAAGTGTAAGGAAAGAGCTGAACAATAGCATCTTCATTAGCAACACCATTTAAATTTATCGATAACATAAAGTTGTTTATGTGTTCTTTTGTTAGCATGGTTGCTTCAAGATTAAACTTAGGTAGCCATTTTTCAGGACGGGTCGGTAATTGACTCAAGGGCGCACACATTGAGACTACCCCTGGATTGTTCCATGGATTTTGGGTGATCATTGAACTACTAACAGAGGAAAGTGCAGATGAAGTTCCTTGTGGTAGAGATGAGGATGTTACAGTTTCAGTACTTTGATGGACAACAACTTGAAGTGGAGGGGTGGATGGTTGACTTTGCAATGGGGATGTTGCAATGGATGTCGATGATGAAAGAGTCTCACTATCAGACACTTGAGGTGACTTCCTTTCTCTTTTCCTTTTTGGTAGAGGTAATTCAGTTGGTTCGATACCGAACTTTTCACTCTACAATCTAGTAAGAGGATGAGAAGGATTGTATTGTGAAGTCACACTACCTTGAGATATTTCAAACTTTTTCAATGATATGGAAAATCCTTGAAGTTTATGAATCAAAAACTCAACTTCAGGAGGTTGAATAATAGATTTACTGAAATGTTTAGGTTTGTGGTAGTGGTTGTTGTTCTCTCAACTTTTCTCTTAGGACTTAAAGATTCGAAATGCGATGGAGAAGTCGAGGGAGATGTTGAGGGTGATTTACTCTCAGAATGGTATTTAGATTTGGATTTACTAGCCATTCACAGTTCGGGGCCCTCCTTATAGCACCAAATATGTTGAAGCCCTGAAAATTGGGTCTACAATAACGGAGATACCCACCCGGTCTGGGCCTTGAAAGTAGCTCCTCTTCCGTTTGGGATGGTGGGTCTGACTGGGGATAATGGGACTAGTTTCCCAATTTGTGTGTGTGTGATGAGAATTGATATTTCCTTTCCTAAAGATTTCTAAGTAAAATACTTTTAATCTAAGTCTAATTTAAAACATGAAATTGTATTTTAATGAACATAAATATCTAATTCTAAAACTAACATGGGATTTAACTTTTTAGTTATGCGATCTAAAATAGTTTTTAACAGCAATTGGTAATAAAGATCATTCAATCGCTGTGAGAAAAGAATTCGATAAAAATGAATTGTTTCATATAAAAAGTTAACCGAAACGATTGTGAGAATCATATCGCATAATAAGTCATTCATACATTAAGCATAAACATAATAGATATCACCGTACAAAAGTGCCAAATAATAACTCAAAAATTCAAGCCTTCATATATAAATAACTGAACATAAATATTACTTTGACACATAAGCAGAAATCATTAAGAGATAAAACTACCACTGATAACAAGTTCTACTCATGAGCTTCAGCAAGATAGATTTATCTCTTCCTAATTCAATATCTACTAAGAGTACAAAAGTGAATTTCAGTAGTAGACATTAAACACAAATATCAATAAATCTCGTTCCATTCATTCATCAAAACCTCCTTGGAGGGTGCAGAA